>PPLK02000032.1:0-120734 GCA_003707795.2 Clavispora fructus
AGAGAGAGAGAGAGAGAGAGAGAGAGAGAGAGAGAGAGAGAGAGCGCCTCGCCTCACCACCCGAAGTCACCTTGATATCACTCTCATCAACCTGTCGTCCTCCTGTACCTCCGGACTTTCCTCACACTGTGCACACCGGTCTTATCAACCACTTTCTTCCCATGCTAAGGCAACTTACACAGAGGGCCAGACCCCTTGCGCTCAATATTGCGCCCCACAGAGCAATCGCTACCACTGCCTTAGCACATGCGAGAAAAACCCGCAAGGCTCGCGAGATTCTGCCCGAAGAAGTCCGTGAATACCAACAACGGCAAAACCGCAACCAAAACCAGTACTACTACCAGGAAAGCCCATCTACAGACACGGATGCATACAAGCAGGAACCATCACAGTTCCGGACCGTGTTCGAGATGCCGCCCAACGACAATGGCATCATCACCCACGACGACGGAATCTACGACATTCTCAAAGAACCCACGCTTGTGATTGAGCGCCAGATCGAACTCATGAACGTGGTGCTAGGCTTTGAGCAGGCCAACCGCTACAAAATCATGAACTCTTTGGGCGAGCAGATCGGATACATGGAGGAGAAGGATATGGGCATCTTCAAGGCCATTGGGCGTCAGTTTTTCCGGTTGCACCGGCCCTTTGACATTGACGTGTTCAACAATTACGGCGACTTGCTCATGACGATCAAGAGACCGTTTTCGTTCATCAACTCGCACATCAAGTGTCTTTTGCCTGGCTACGACGGTGCGGGCAACCTCATGTACGAGACCGTAGGAGAATCAGTGCAGAGCTGGCACTTGTGGCGCAGAAAGTACAATCTCTTTAAGTTGGAGGATGATACGTCGGACGAGTACGCCCAGTTCGGCGCAATCGACGCTCCTTTCCTTTCGTTTGACTTTCCTGTGAAGAACGAGAATGGCGATGTCATTGCGTCTGTGGACCGGAACTGGGTGGGTTTAGGGCGCGAGCTTTTCACCGATAGTGGTATTTACATCATCCGTATGGATCCTGCGAGCTTTGCGGGGCTTGGTGATTTGTATCCCACAGTTGCAGGGCCGCTTACACTTGACCAGCGAGCGATTTTACTTGGAAATGCGGTGAGCATTGACTTTGACTACTTTTCGAGACACAGCCGACCCGGCGGCGGTTTCCTCTCTTTTGGCTCGTATGAGTAGATACCGGGAGTATTAGAGCTTCGTACAGGGAAGTAGAGACGCTTTGTATATTCAAAACAACAATTAGCCATTACCAGAGGTGGAAGGTTAGAAGCCGCGGTCGTAGGTCCAGGTAGAAAATTTGTACAATCGAGAGTACCAAAATGACCGATAAGAGTACAAATCAGACCGATAAGAGTACCAATAAGACCGATAAGAGTACCAATAAGACCGATAAGGGTAACGATAAGAGTACCGATAAAAGTACCAATAAGACCAATAAGAGTACCCAAGTACCAATAAAATACTAATCCAGAGAGTTCCCAGTCATAAATCGATGGCGAACCTGCAACAAGATTCGCCAGATTCACAATTCAACAGTACCACAAGTGCCTAACCAAGCGTACGGTCCAAAGCCGCCGTTCGTCCAACCGAGGCAACGGAACAATGATCGATCCATGTTTCATTTAATTCGCGGCCTTCGCCCGCATCTTCGACTCCCGCTCTCTTGCTTCCGCCAAAAACGCTTCAAACTCTTCATCCAGCATACCCTTTGCGATGTTCTTCACAAGCGCAATAATAAGCAGGGGAAAGTCGTGGCGGCGCATGTCGTTCTCGCGTTTCCACGTGTCACGCTTGGCAAGCTCCTGTTCCACCGCCATGTCGTCGCCAATGGACAAGTTCTGGGCCAACTTATCGTTGGTGACTGCAAGAAGCGAAAAGCGCATTTCGCCCGCGTACTTGGCAATCCGCCGCTCGAGTACCGCGGGCAACACGTCGTAGAACGCCTCCTCCGACGCCACCGCATCGTGCCGGATCGGGTACGGCTGAAGACCGTCAAGTTCGTAGATGTGGCCGTGCAACCTGGCATACGCCACAAAATGGAACACGCCGTTGTCGCGCTCGTCGCGCACTGGCGGCGCTTTGCCGGTGTCGAGCAACCGCGGCGCGGAGAAGGAGTTGTGCACCCGCCGGATCACCTCGCTATTGGATAAAGTATCGCCGCACATTTCCGCATCAAACCCGGCGACAAACTGGCGGAGCCCGTCCAACTCCGGCCCGATGTCCACCTCGTCGGTCTTGTTGAGCAACGAGTTGACGATTGCCTGCGTGGCACACGCGTTCTCAATGGTCTGGCGGGCAAAGAAAATGCCCTTTTCCTGGTACTGCGGATCGTACTCTCCGTCCAAGGGAATGCCCTGCACGGCGTGGCGGCGGTCCACTGCGCCGTACTTGAAAAGAAAAATCACCGCGTACACCGGCGCCACGGCGCGGAGCGAGGCGCTGTCGATGGCGTAGAGTTCATCTAGTTGAACGTTGCGGACATGGAGTTTATCCACGAGTTCGGAGAAAACACCCTGGGGTTAGTGGCGTCGGGACGAGAAAAGAGCAAACATACTGCGTCGGAGTCGATAGTGTTCCATCCGGACATTTGTGGTGGGCACGGACGAGACGAAGGGGAAAAGATGGTGAGATCAAAGTGGTGGAGTAGGAGTAAGACGCGGAGTAAGACCTGGAGTACACCCGTGCACCACGCGCATATAGGCTATGGAGCGAGTGTCCATGTGGCCTCTCCACCTCATGTCGTCTTCTGAAGTCCAAGCCAACTATATGGAGTACGCCCAGCTTGTGGAGGAATACAAAACCGGCCACGCGGTTATTCCTTCCAAGTGGGCCCGATACCAGGGCCTTTTCACCGTGTTGCTTGTGTTGTTGAGTATGTATCGTTGATGATGAGTTTGCCGAGTTACTAACCCCAGGTTTTGTGTCGCTTTCAAGCACGTTCATCCACAGAAGAAGCGGAGCGGTCAAGTACTTCTCCAGCGCGTCTGTGGCGTCGGCGGTGATTGCGTTGCTCGCTGTGTATGCGTGCAACTTTTTCGGTGTGTACATTTAGGTTTATAGTGATAAATGTGGTTGAAGACGGGTGTAGATGAGGGAAGAGGGAAAGAATTGGAATGAGATGGAATGAGATGGAAATGGAAAGAGGCAGAATTGGAATGGAGGAGTGAATTGAGGAGTGAATGGAGGAGTGAATGGAGGAGTGAATGGAGGAGTGAATGGAGGAGTGAATGGGACCGGTGGGGGTCTTCAGACCTTGTGGTTACATCATTGGAATTCTTGGCTGTGATCACACCGTCCTGAATAACATGTCCCCAGTAATAGTGAGCCGGATAAATCCGCCACGTTGGTACGCACTATATTGACTAACCAGTTAACCCATCACCAGTTAACCCATCACCAGTTAACCCTTCGTCAGTAAAATCAGCAGTAAAATCAGCAGTAACATCATCCAGTAATCCACCACCCAGCAAACCCAGCACGACACAAATCAATATCTTCCCACAGATCTTTCCTCACTCTCACCACTCCGATACTCGGCGCGCGCTCTGGCATTCCTCCAACCTCAACTTCCTCCAACTTCCTCCAACTTCCCTCCACCACCATGCTCGTCCCCACGCTAGCGCTCTTCCACCTCCTAGTAACAGTGCTTGCTCGTGCATCTGGCGACCTCTATAACGTCGACCCCAACATTTACGAGCTCACGCCCGCCAATTTCGACAAGGTGGTGTATCGCTCCAACTACACCGCGGTGGTCGAGTTCTATGCTCCCTGGTGTGGCTACTGCAAGCAGCTCGAGCCCGTGTGGCGCAAAATGGCCCGCTTTTTCGCCAAGGACGGAAAGTACGCCGTGACAGTGGCCAGTGTGAACTGCGACAAGGAATCCAATAAAGTGCTCTGTTCTCAGCACCGCGTCCAAGGTTTTCCAACCGTGATCGTGTTCCGCCCACCCAAATGGTCACCCGGGCTGCCGAAGAAAGCCCGCCACGTGCCTGATTTGTACAACGGAGAGCGGGCGCTTGCACCTATGGTGGACTTTGTCACTTCGCGCATCAAAAACTACGTCAAGCGGTTCCAGCTGGTGGACGCCCGGTTGGGTCTGTGGATCGCTGCCAAGGATTCAAAGCTGAAAGTGGTGCTCTTGTCCTCGGCCCAAGCGGCGTCTCCGCTATACAAGACCATGGCGGTGGACTTTTTGGGCTCGCTTTCTTTTGGTATGGTTTCGCTTCGTCACGCTCCGGTGGGGGCTCTGGTGACGATTGCGGGTGACGATGTGGCACTTCCAGTGGTTGAGGGAGACTCTCTTCCCATTTTGCTCGTCTACAAGCCGGAAGAAAAAACGTTTGTGCGCTATACCGGTGGGAAATTGAAGGACAAGGTGATCATGGAACAATGGTTGATTGACCAGACGGGCGTGATGCCAGGCGAGGGTGCGTTGTCGAAGAAGCACAAGAAGAACTCCAAGTACCGGGTGCGTGACGAGTTATAGAGTGGCCGTATATAGATCTGAGCTGCTAAACTGATTTATGAGTTGTAGAGTAGATGGGACAGGAAATGAGAGGAAATGAGAGGAAATAGGAGGAAATGGGAGGAGATGGGAGGAAATGGGACGTGTAGACGGATCAGGAACGGGACAGGAATTGGTGTGGGCAGATTCTCTTCCGGAGTCTATTAACCAACCTTCAAGAGGCACCTGCGAAGTTCTACGTGGTCACCAACAACGTAAATCTACTGCTACATTATTCAAGTCTTGCAATGGTACATAGCGTGATATCTTATTAGCGGTATGCGGTCCCAGTGTCTCATCAACCCCCAAACTTCTCCATCATTGCCATCAAATCGTCCAACGTCTTGTCTTCCTTCTTTGGCGTCTCTTTCTCTTCTCCACCGATCCAGTTCACCACACGATCAATCATGACTCGCGAATTGGGAACAAAATGTCCTCCTGGATGTTTCAACAAGTGTGAGTTTTCCTTGGATGACTCGTACAACGTATACGCTCTGTCCTCGCCCACCACCGTATCCAACTCGCCCACCACATGCAACAACCGTGTTTTCGTGTCTCTCCCGTTCTTCTGAGTGTAATATGTTTCGTACTGCGGCATCAACTTCGTGTCGATCTTGAACCCCAGGTAGAAAATGGCAAACTCGAGAGTGTCGATGCCAAAAAGCTGTTCAAACGTATGCACCAACGCTCCGCCCAACGCAGCCCCCTGCGAAAACCCAATGATCCCCACAATAGGTAAATCCTTGTCCGAATCAAGAACGGTGTTTGCCTTTTTGTCTTCCTCGGAACCTTCAACGAGCTCGTTGTGCTTGATGTAGCGGTCAACAGCGTCAATGGCATCATCCAACTCATAAGATCCATCAGGTTTGCGAAGCCACCAGCCGCGGTAGTTTGTTTCCTCATCTTCTTTTCCGGCCACGGCATCGAACTTGGAAATCATTTCCGACGATGTGAACACCGATGGCTGAATGTTGACTGGTCCATTGAGGTAAACGGCCTTGTACTGCAACGACTGGAGTTTTTTGCGCAACGCCGATGATTTGGCGTAGAACACAGCCGAGCTCTGGGTGAACCCATGTAAGAACAAAATCCGGCCCTTGTAGACAACTTCTTTTTTGCCCATGGGAAGAGATGTGGTTGGTGAGCGTTCCGACTGTACCTGTGGCGCACAAGATAAGATGGTCGGTACGATAAGCATTGGAGAAACCACAAGAGAAAGTGCAGAGGCGAAAGCAATTCTTTAAAAGACAAGCAAGACAGAGAAGAAAAAAGAAACAGACAAGAAAAGAAAGCACACAAAATTAGTGGTACGGGGAGGGGGGTCATCATGCGGTGGAAAATTCCGTCGTATATCTAAATCTATAACACGCTAAGTGCATGATCACAATGCGGCCTCCAAGTCGAGAATACAACGGATGATGGCGATCTTCAGCTTGTCGGAGTTGTCGCCCGCACCGTAGAACTCAGCAAAGTCCAGCTTTTGTCTGAGCGCCTCGTACTCTTGGTCAATTTCCACGTAGTGAAACACGCGGCCAAAACCAAGCCGATGCGCCGCCTTGACATTGATCTCGCTGTCATCCACAAAGTGGACCCGGGAAAGCGCAGTGGCGTCGTCCTTGTCCACGTTGATCGTGCGCAAGCACCGGAAGTAGAACTCGTCCATTGGTTTGCACACAATTGGGAACTGCCCGTAGTCACAGAAGGTGAGGCCATCAAACAAGTCACCGAGGCCCAAGAGTGATACCACGCGCACCGCATGGTTGCGGTAGGCGTTCGTCACAAGCCAAAACATGTCAAACTCGCCCGACTGCTTGATGCGGAGAAGCATCTCGCGCAACTTGGGGTCGTAGCGCAAAACCGACGCCAAGTCGAGCGAATCGTCCACCTGCGAGTTGTACTCTAACGCATCCACCTGGTGGTTGCGCACAAGTCCCTCAATGGCCAAGCCATATGTCTTGTAGTAGTTCATGTGTAAGTTGTGGGCGTCCTGGTCGTTCAACAGAAGACGATCTTTGAAGAACTGGTGGATCTTGACTTGCATCAAGTCGTGGATCTTTGTGGACCGGTTGTAGAGGCAGTTGTCAATGTCAAACAAGAAGATCTTTTTGTTGGCCAAGTGGGCGGGAACAGGGCCATATCCGTACTGGAACGACACAGTGGACCCGGGGTGAGAGTCGGAGATTTCGGGGTTGGTGTAGACGACAGACATGGGTAAGTGGGGAAACGGGAGCAGGGAACCAGGGAGCCAGAATCCAACAAAAGGAAAGAAGGTCCAAGGTTCAACCGAAGCGCGACGGATGCGTAAGAGTCAGAAGGCGAGTGCACATGGGCCAGGCGCACCACCATGTGGGTCCAAAAACAAATTGAGTTTGAATGAGATCAGAGTATTAGGGAAATGGAAAATGGGAAATGGAGTATTGGAGTATGGAGTATGGAGTATGGAGTATGGAGTATGGGGTCATGGAGTATGGAGTTAACAAAGTGATCTGGAATGGAGTTAACAGAATCTTCGTAGTCGTTCCAAGGCTGGCCTTCTCACCTATTGGGTTTCGTAGAAAATGTCGGCGCGGAAAGAGGCGGCGTTCTTATCCAATACAACGCTCATGTGATCGAACGCAATGTACGTTTCTCCCAATGCTTTGGAAAGAGCCACTTTGTCGGGCATGTCAGCGCTCGCCATGTACAGTAGGGTTGCCACCGCCTGCTGGACATTGTCTTTCGCCTCGAGCACTTTAGCATGGAGCGCGCGCCACGGCGCTTTTTGGGGCGCCGCCAATCCGGCCGCAAGCGCGTCGCCCAAGAGCAGCGGCATGAGAAATGCGGCGAGCTGCGCGCGGTAGACACCGGGAAAAATCCGCGCTGCCGCGCGCGCGAGTTCCGGGCGGGCAGTGTCCGTTGCGACCTGCGCAAGCACCGGCACCGATACCGTCACTCCCAGCGGATGGATCCGGTCTGTTTCGACAAGAAACGCCGCGGCCAATTGCAGCACCAACTCCTTCTCAACACCCGACACGATCAAATTGCGAATGAACGTGTAGTGCAATTCGTAACCCTTTTGTGGCACCACCGTGGACTCGCCAAACACGCGGCACACCGCCCGGGCGAAGAAACCGCGGAACGGCGCGAGAAGTTCGGGCGGCGAGACATGGAGCGCGCGCGCGCGGGCCGCGAGCGCACCAAACGCGCCGCCCATGGCCGCGACAAGCCTTGCGCGCTCGTACTTGTTGAGCGCAAAGTCCAGGGCCGCGAGAATAAAGCTGGAGACAAACTGCGGCAACTGGGCCACCGTGACGCGGCCAGCATAATATACAAGCACGATTGCGACGCGCCGCACCAATGCCCCGGTATTGGTATTGTAGTGGATGTATTTGAGGGTCAAGTCAAGGTTAGCCTGAATTTCTGCGCCCAAGGCGTTCATGGCGCGCGCGAGGGACCACTGTGGGTTTGGACTGGCGGCGGCTTCGTCCGATTCGACATCCGACATCTCCAGCACCAACTGTAGCACCATCTCCAAAACGGTTTCGTCATACACTTGGGTCAGCGCATGGTGCACCAATTGCGCAAGGGGAATCCGGTGGCGCAGAAGTACCCGCCTCAACGAGGCGCACCCGGCCGGGCGCGCAAAAAACACCTCGAGCGGGCGCACCAGCACCACCTTCGCCGGCTTCACGTCGCGAAAGTAGTAAAAGTGGCGCGCCGCGCCCACCGAGTCGTGGGCCGCAAACGCCTTCTCCACATACGAGTCCACCAACGCGGCGTCGGTTTTCATCGAGTACACAAAGTCCGAGCCGTTGGTGTTCAACTCCGCCAAAACCGCGCGGCGCTTTTGTTCGAGCCGGTCGCGCTCGCGCGCGGCGCGCGCCTCGTCCGCAATCATTTTGCGGGCAATCTCTTCGCCCTGCTTGAGGAGCCGCGCGTTGCGCGCGCCCTGGGTGAGAAAGATGGTGGGGATGACGATTTCATCGGGCGACAGCGGGGCAGCGACGGGTTTGCGGGTCGGAGTGGCACCTGACATGGAGATGTGCTTGTTTTTTGGGCTTGCCGGTGATTGTGGATCCCTTGATGAACCATTCTGATCCCTTGATGAACCTTCTGATGAGGCGTTTTGTGGGGGGCGCGGATTTGCTTTGGTCGGCGTTTGTGGTCGGGAGTCGGCACTGTGAAACGATTCCGAATCCGATACAAGCGAAATGTCTCTTGGCGACAGGCCAATGATGTCGAGAATCCAGTCAGCCATCGCGTTGACATGTCAATTCAGGCGCGCCAAAGTTGCAGGTCGGACTCCATATCGCCACGCGAGCACTACAGTGAGAGATTATTGGTTTCATTGGTTTGGTTTGAGACCGATTAGGTTCATTTTGTGATTCATTGGTTTCATTGGTTTGCGAGATGGAGGGAAACGGTACACACTAGGGGACTTTCTAGCACAGGCCCAGTACTAAACCTATCTACGGACCCAGAGAACCAGCCTAGCACCCAGTAACTAAAACCAGCCCAGTACTAAAACTACCTACAGACCCAGTAAGACCAACCCAGTAAGACCAACCCAGCAACCAACCCAGCAACCAACCCAGCAACTAAAACAGCACCAGCAACTAAAACCAGTGAAATCTCATGGCATTTCCCCCATTATCGTTTCGCTGCATTAGTATCCTGAGCCACTCTTCGCACCGTATTTGCCGCATGCGAGTTTGTTCATCTTGCATCTCATCTCCTGCCTGCCAACGCATGATTTCCACGCTTAATTCTACAATGCTAGTCTGTTACGGCAAAGTGGAAACTTTCTGGCGAGGAAGTCTGTGACCGTCTGCAAATGTTACAGTGCCACACTGTATCATTCGCTGGCCCACTATATCATTTGGTGCTATCGGCGCTATCCTTCGGTGCTATCCTTCGGCGCTATCATTCGGTGCTACCATTAGGAGCTGTATCATTCGGGACGAGTACCAACCGCTTCCATTGTATGGTGCACGGCATTTGGGTTGCGGCACTTTTTGCGCCCCAGACAACGGCAAACGATTCGGTAACGCCCCTCGCCAGTGCGCACTGCACACAGGTGGGACCCTCCCCCCATGTGGCTCCAACCGCTACTTCCAAAACCCTTCATTCTGCTGTCGTTTCCACCTCACCTTCTCCACCATGTCGTTTGAAAAACTCGCGTTGGAGCCTTTGTTCGCCAAAATCGACGAGTTGCAGCCGCAATTCCTTGACCGTTTGGCCAAAGCCATTGCCATTCCCTCGGTTTCGGCCGATGAATCCCTCAGACCCAGAGTCGTGGACATGGCCGCCTTTTTGGTCAACGAGCTCACCACCTTGGGTTTCGCCGATATCCAGTTGAAGGACTTGGGCACCCAGCCACCTCCAGTGGCTGACGCCACCCTCCAGTTGCCGCCCATTGTGTTGGCCCGTTTTGGTTCCGATCCCGCCAAGAAGACGGTTTTGGTCTACGGCCACTACGACGTCCAACCCGCCCTCAAGGAGGACGGCTGGGCCACCGAGCCATTCACCATGTTCCACGACACCGCGGCCGGCATTTTGTACGGCAGAGGCACCACCGACGACAAGGGTCCGGTTATGGGATGGCTCAATGTGATCGAGGCCCACAACGCGTTGGGCTGGGAGCTCCCGGTCAACTTGGTGTGCTGCTTTGAAGGTATGGAGGAGTCCGGCTCGCTCGGCTTGGACGGCCTCATTGCCAAGGAAGCCAAGAACTACTTTTCCACCGTGGACACGGTGTGCATTTCCGACAACTACTGGCTCGGCACCAGTAAGCCGGTATTGACCTACGGCTTGCGTGGCTGCAACTACTACCAGGTGACCATCAAGGGCCCTGGCGCCGACTTGCACTCCGGTATTTTCGGAGGTGTGGTGGCGGAGCCCATGACCGACTTGGTGCAGGTGTTGTCCAAGTTGGTGGACTCCAACGGCAAGATCTTGGTGCCCGGCATCGACGAGATGGTGGCACCTTTGACCGCCACCGAAGATGCGTTGTACGACGACATTGACTTCTCGGTGGATGAGTTGCACGCTGCGTGCGGTTCTGCCACTGGTTTGCACGACAACAAGAAAGACATTTTGAAGCACAGATGGAGATACCCATCCTTGTCCATCCACGGTGTGGAGGGTGCGTTCTACGGTGCTGGTGCCAAGACCGTGATTCCTGCCAAGGTCATTGGTAAGTTCTCCATCAGAACCGTGCCTGACATTGAGTCGGCCAAGTTGGACCAGTTGGTGTTTGACCACGTGAACAAGGTGTTTGCTGCCATCGGCTCCAAGAACACCTTGACGGTGGAGTTGATCCACGACGGTGACTACTGGGTTTCCGACCCATTTAACGAGTCCTTCACTGCCGCCTCCAAGGCCACCGAGCACGTGTGGAACATCAAGCCCGACTTCACCAGAGAAGGTGGTTCCATCCCTATCACATTGACGTTCGAGAAGGAGCTCGGCACCCAGGTGCTCTTGTTGCCTATGGGCCGTGGTGATGACGGCGCCCACTCCATCAACGAGAAGTTGAACGTGAGCAACTACATCAACGGATGCAAGACCTTGGGTGGCTACTTGCACTACTACGGCAAGGCTTAGTGTATAGCCAATATACTTTAATCAAAGTGGAAAATGGGCGTAGAGAGGCGGAGACGAGGAAGAGAAGGACTTCAGACTAGGTTGATGTTTGAAGACAAGGATATTGGAGCCGAATCAAGAATACCCAGACAAATCCAGTAAATCTCCATACAAGTAACCAGACCAAGAAAGAGGGTAGAGAACTCAAGTACAATCTCCAAGACAATCAAGAATATTCAGATAAACCAAGAATATCCGGACAATAAAGAATATATAGACAATAAATAATATCTAGACAATAAAGAATATCCCGACTAAGAGAGAGGGCAGAAATACTTCAGGTATCTGATCAGTTGCACCCTAAAGGTCGCGGGTGTTTTCGGTGCACACTTGTGCGGCTGCGGTACAAACTCCGTAGTCAGTTTTCTCGGGCCAACTCCGCCTTATCAGCAAAAAACCCAAAACCAAAAGCGCGAGCACCTTTGGCCCGCTGGCACCCCACACACTCGTCAACCAGCCAAACCGATGTTTTTGCCCTATTCTGGCCTACAGTTTTCCCCGCTAGGCCAAATGGTCGCAGGGTAGTTGGACTGCGCACGACAAGCTGGAAAAATTTGATTCACCACTATCTACCCGGTTCAAATCATACCACCTGTTGGGTAAAAAAAAAGTCAGCGGCAGCACCACCACTCCTCCTCCTCCCTTGCATATATCGTGTGTTTACGTCGCCTTGTATTTCCGTCGTTCCGAACTTCCGTATCTTGAAACGCAATTCCAAACCCCACTGCAATTCTCACCAACCGCCAACTCCACTGCCATCCACCCACCACGGAACCATCGCCCAACGACCATATCACGACACCCAAACCTCCCCAACCCCAATATATCAACGACGCTATCAAGTCTTCCGCCCCATTCCCGTCATCCAGTCCATCCTAATAACCCATCATGTCTGAAAACTTGAAAAGAGCCGAGTCGTTGTTTAACCGCATCATGAACCCCAACAAACCACAACCCGAGCCCAGAAAACACTCGTCCAACTACAGAAATAACAACCACAACGGCTCGCACCAGAACGGCCTGAACAACTCCCACCACCGCCACTCCTACAACAAGTACAACAAATACAACCACGCGGCGGCGCCGTCGCCCGCGGTGGTGGCGGACTTGCCCAAAAGAAACCCGGCGCAAGAAGCCGCGGATGCAGTGGCGTTGTTGCCGCCGGACCAGCACGTGTTGCCCTACTGCTGGGCCATCTGGCATCATCTGAGAACAAAACGCGGCAGTGAGAAAACCGGCGACGAAGCTGAGGCCGCCAAGGCCACGGGTGCGGACTCGTACCTACAAAACACCACCGAAATCGAATTCCCGCAGCACGGCAACCCTGCCACCAAAGTGAAGGCGATTGCGTCGCTCGAGCAGATGTGGGCCAGTTTGGCCACGCTCAAGAAGCTGTACAACCTCGCGTATGGCACCGAGCTCTTGGTGTTCAAGGCCGGTGTCAACCCGGTGTGGGAGGACCCCAACAATGCCAAGGGCGGCCGCTGGGTGTTCCGGTTCAACCACCGCAACAACTCCAACGACCTGTCGGACGAGTACCAGGAGACTGCCAGACAGGGCAGACGGCGGGCCACGTTGATCTGGGAGCGGCTTGTGCTCAAGATGTTGGCCGGCTCCATTATTCCCGACGCCGGCCCCAACAAGGTGTCGCAGATCTTGGGCGACATTGTCGGGTTGGTGTTGAGTGTGCGGCGCGACGAGGAAATCATCAGTGTGTGGAACTCCAACACCCACTTCGGCAAGAAGTCGGACGACGATGACGACAAGAAAAAGCTGCTCACGCCGTTCCAGGCGCGCCGTGTCATCTGCTACACCGTGTTGCGGGTGATTCGCGAATGTGACATGATCCTCCAGGGTTCCGACTGTGTGGATACGTTTGCCAAGGCTTCCACCGAGCGGGTGAGCGGCGTGACGTTCGAGTACCGTCTTCACTCCGACAGCTTTTCTCTTTACGGACCAAATGAGCGCAGAAGAGGCAAGCATCAGGAGCTGCGCGAGAAGGACGAAGAAGAAGAGGAGGAAGAGGTTGACGAATCTAGCATTTAGTAACAGACGATGTGACCGACGGAGATGTAGAGACGAGACGAGACGAGAGAGAGAGAGAGAGAGAGAGAGAGAGAGAGAGAGAGAGAAAACGTGAATGGGCCGTACAATCCAATTTTGACAGAGTGAGCCTTACGGAAAGGTGCCGTTGATGAATTTTAGACGGCAGACATGATGTGCGCAGCGTATGAGCCGGCAAGCGGATTAGGCTTAGAAGGTTTCCGTAGAAAATAACGAAGAATCAAAAAGAGTCATGTAGAGTCACGAAGAATCTTGAAGATTCATGAAAAATCAAAATGAAAAAAAAAAAAAAAAAAGAATCTACATTACCAGAACCCACACCTGCATCGCTTTGCTCTGCTTATCAATTCAGGCGCCCACTGCCTAATTAATTCGCAGTCGCAGCTAATGTAACGTGACTTCCCACACCAACAACAAAACACAGCCTACCCTCACAATACAAAAACCGGCAATACATTCAAATCCCGACCCAGGCGTAACGCCGCCCGCCGCCCGCATCACACCCACGGATCCCGTCACCACTGCCGATCCCCAGCTATGACTCTGACCTGGAGGTACGGGTGCGCGTCAAAAAAATCCATCAGATCTCCCGCCCGCTACTACATACGACCGCTACTACTACACCATGTCGGAGCCCCACGCCACTCCCGACGCCAACGCCGCCGCTGCCAAAAGCAACGACAATGTCGCTACCAAAGAAGCTGAAGTTGTTCAGGTCGTGCCCCGCAAGCGCCACGCCGACCAGTTTCTTGCCGAATACGGAACCCCACTACAAACCAGAGCCGCCTCGCCCCTCACATTGAACCCACCCATCGACAACGACGGCTTGCTGTGGCCATCCAAGGGTGCACGTGATCGTCTCGAACAGACGCCCGCGGAGGCCAAGGCCCGCGAGTTACGCATTGCTGCCGCCGTCAAAACCATTCTTTCCGAATTGGGCGAAGATGTGGAGCGGGAAGGGCTTTTGGAGACACCGGAGCGGTACGCACGGGCGATGTTGTACTTCACCAAGGGTTACGAGGACAACATCCGCGACGTGATCAAGCGCGCGGTGTTTGAAGAGGACCACGACGAGATGGTGATTGTGCGGGACATTGAGATCTACTCCTTGTGTGAGCACCACTTGGTGCCGTTTTTCGGCAAGGCGCACATTGCGTACATCCCAAACAAGCGCGTCATTGGGCTCTCCAAGCTTGCGCGGCTTGCGGAGATGTACCTGCGCCGGTTCCAGGTGCAAGAGCGGTTGACCAAGCAGATTGCCATGGCGTTGAGCGAGATGTTGCAACCGCGCGGCGTGGCGGTGGTGATTGAGGCAACGCACATGTGTATGGTGAGCCGCGGAGTGCAGAAGACCGGGTCGTCCACCACCACCAGCTGCATGTTGGGCTGCTTCCGGGTGCAACAGAAGACGCGCGACGAGTTTTTGACGCTTTTGGGGCGCAAGTAGTTGTGCCCGCGGGCCGTGCGCTTCAACAGGTCGCACGGCGGTAACGATGTTATGATTCACCTCATACTTTCACTTCTAATAGACATGCATTGCCAGTGCACTGTAGATCCAGGGAACTGGTGAACTAGGGCAGACAAGCTCCTGTAGAATCAATTGTGATTGAATATCTGTCTAGACATATGTACATGAGCGGGCACACCGCGCGAAGAGAACAAGGTGGCTCCAGATTGCCCCGGATTGCGCCCAATCCGAGTGGATCAGTGTTTCTCCGAGTGGATCAGTGTGAATCGGTGTGTATCAGTGTATCAGTGTTTATCCGAGTGTATCAGTGTATCAGTGTATCAGTGTATCAGTGTATCAGTGTATCAGTGTATCAGTGTGTATCCCAGTAATACTACTCCACGAAGCCGTGCGCAATTCTCTCCACCTCTTCCGCCACCGCAAGTGCAGTGGTATCGTCTCCAAACTGCGCCATCACCTGCACCCCAACATGGCCACAGGGAACACTCACAGTGGGAAGTCCCGCCATCGAGGCCGGAACCGTAAGAGCATCGCTGGCATAGCCCTCCAAAAAGTTTTCGGCCACATCGCGCTGGTAGTCGGCCGCGAGCGGCGCGCGCCCCAACACCGCGGGCGAAAGAAGCACGTCGCACCGCACCAAGTCGGGGTCGCCACGGTCGCCCGCACCCAAGCCGTGCGCCCGAGCAAACACGTGGTTGAACTCGTGCACAAGCCGGCGCCGCACCCCGGCCGCCCGCAAGTAGTGACTGCCCAGCGCCGAGGATAAGGTGTAGTTGCCCAGAAACACTCTGCGCTGGACTTCGGGCCCAAGGGCGCGCGAGCGGGCGGCGGCGCGCCTGCGTGCATCCGATTGGGGCTCTGTCGCGCCGGAGACTGGGCCGGAGACTGCGACCGCGCCGTACCGCACGCCGTCGTACCGCGCCAAGTCAGACGCCGCCTCCGCCGTGGCCAACGTATAGTACGCCAGCAACAGATGCGCCACAGCAGGAACCGAAACAGGAACTATTGTGCATCCCCGGTGCTGGAGCCCCGCCAAAACGTGTTCCAACGCCAAAACCGCCTCGGCACTAACTTCTCCAAGTAGCATTTGTTCAGGTACGCCCACCACCCACCGTAGGTGTTCTTGTGGTGGTGGTGGATGCGGTTCGGAATGTGAAGCGTCGGCATTTTCCCTTTGTGTCTCGGTCTGCTCCGTCGCCTCGCGCTTTTCCCCTGTCTCTGGCTGTTCTCTCACCCTCATCGCCTCCGGAACACTGGTCACATCTGCCCGATCCTCCACATCCAACACTGTAAACACCTTTCGCACCATTTGCACCAGGCGTGCCACCACACCCACCGTATCCAACAGCTGTGCATATGCCACCACACCGTGACGGGAAATCCTTCCATAACTAGGCTTGAACCCGACCGCGCCGCACCACACCGCGGGCTGCCGCACAGAACCTCCCGTATCGGTCCCTAGAGCAAAATCCACTTCTCCTGCCGCCACCGCGGCCGCAGAGCCGCCGGAAGAGCCGCCGGTGACTCGGAGTTCTGGCCAATACCGCGGGTTGACCGCGGCACCATGGCTGCTGAGCGTGGTGGCAGACCCCATTCCAAATTCGTCCATATTGGTGGTGCCTCGCAAAACCAGGCCCGCTTGCTCAACTAACAGAACAGCAGTACTGGAGAAGGGGCTGATGTAATCACGGAGCATCTCCGACGCGCAATCGACCGGCGCGGCAGTGCTGGCGATGTTGAGCTTGACTCCAAAGGTGGTCCCGCTAAGAGGTCCCAAAGGCAGGTTTGCCGGAACTGGTTCTGCCGCAGAATGACCCGCTGCATTGGGCGGAATGTTTACCACAATGCCGTTGAACTTGTCGCGGGCGCACGCCCACACTCGCCGGCTCGCTTTCATTGTGGTGTAGTAACGTGGGTCCACAGTTGGTGATGTTGGCCTGCACCCAATAGAAGGCGCCGACTTGTTCCGATTTGCGACTGAACTCCGGAAAAAAAGAGAAAAAAACGTCCGCTATGAATTCAAACCATTCACCTGTGTCGATTCCATGTGTTTATACCGCCTTCACCCGCTTCGGGTGCCGTTTCGCCCGGGGCATCCCGCTCGTGGGGTAGGTTGGTGTACGGGTGTGTTCCCTACGCGAAAAAAAAGGTGACTCTTCCCTTCCCCAAATCATCCACATGTCGAAAATCTCCGCCGACAACGGCAAGTCCGTTCTTGCCTTGGTCAACAACCTCAAGCTCAGTGTTGCTGCCGCTGCATTCCTGAACATCGAAGTTGATTCCTCCGACGAGCCGCTCCTGTTCAAAGATGCCAAATCCGGATTTGAGCTCGTGGAGCCAAATGCCATCGTCAAGTACTTGAGCAACGACTACTCCGAGTCTGCTGTTTTTGCCATCGAAGAACAACAGGTTTACGCTGCCCTCAAGGTCGCCAACAAGGAAAGGGCCATCGAGGCGTTGAAGTCCATTTCCGTGCCCCAAACCACAGCTTTATCTGCCGCCAACATTGTGGTTTTCGCCGCTGCTTTCCCATTTGCCGCCGATGTGGGGGAATTGGGTGTGTGGGTGCAAAAGTTTGCCGAAAACGAAAAGGTTGCCGCTGGTGTGAAGACCGCCGCTGGGCTCACTGTCCTCGAGAGGGAAATGCCCCAGCACACCGGTGCGGTGCACGTGCAAGAAGGATTCTTGGTCAAGCCCCAGGCCGACAGCATCCTTCCTAAGGACGACGAGAGAAACATCTTGATCACCTCGGCGTTGCCCTACGTCAACAACGTTCCCCACTTGGGTAACATCATCGGGTCGGTGTTGTCTGCCGATATCTACGCCAGATACGCCAAGAACAGAAACTACAATGCGTTGTTCGTGTGTGGTACCGACGAATATGGAACTGCCACCGAGACCAAGGCGTTGGAAGAAAAGGTCACACCCCAACAGTTGTGTGACAAGTACCACAAGGTGCACAAGGAAGTGTACGACTGGTTCGACATTGACTTCGACTACTTTGGCAGAACCACCACGCCATTGCAGACCGAAATCGCCCAGGACATCTTCATGAAGTTGTTTGACAACGACTATTTGGAGGAACAGACCACGGAGCAGTTGTACTGTGAGGTGCACCATGCGTTCTTGGCCGACAGATTTGTCGAGGGTACTTGCCCCAAGTGTGCCTACGAGGACGCCAGAGGTGACCAGTGTGACAAGTGCGGTAACTTGTTGAACCCATTGGAGTTAATCAACCCCCGCTGTAAGCTTGACAACTCCAAGCCCGTTCCTAGAAACTCCACCCACGTGTACCTCAAGTTGAACGAGTTGGAGCCAGAGTTGAAGAAGTGGGTTGAGGAATCCGCTGAAAAGGGTGCGTGGTCCAAGAACTCCAAGACCATCACCAATTCGTGGTTGAAGCAAGGTTTGGACCCAAGATGTATCACCAGAGACTTGGTGTGGGGCACTCCTGTGCCATTGGAGAAGTTCAAAGAGAAGGTTTTGTACGTGTGGTTTGATGCCACCATTGGTTACGTGTCTATCACAGCCAACTACTTCAAGGACAAGACCGACACCAAGGGCTGGGAGAAATGGTGGAGAAACCCCGAGAACGTTGACTTGTACCAGTTCATGGGCAAGGACAATGTTCCGTTCCACACGGTTGTTTTCCCTGCCACTCAGATCGGTACTGGAGACGTTTGGACCAAGTTGCATCACTTGAACACCACCGAGTACTTGCAGTACGAAGATGGCAAGTTCTCCAAGTCCAGAGGTGTGGGTGTGTTTGGTAACAACGCCAGAGACACGGGTATTTCTCCTTCAGTGTGGAGATACTACTTGGCGTCGGTCAGACCCGAGTCTTCCGATTCCCACTTCTCGTGGAAGGAGTTTGTCACCAAGAACAACTCCGAGCTTTTGGCCAACTTGGGTAACTTTGTCAACAGATTGGTGAAGTTTGTCATTGCCAAGTACAACGGTGTGATCCCCAGCTTCGATGCGGCTAAGATCCCTAACTACGCGGGCTTTGAGAAGGACGTGAACGATTTGTTGGCGTCCTACAACGAAAACATGGAAGCAGTCAACTTGAGACGTGGTTTGGAGATTGCCATGGCCATCTCCTCTCGTGGTAACCAGTTCTTGCAGGACAACAAGTTGGACAACTCCCTTTTCACCAACACCCCAGACCTTTCCGACGCGGTTGTTGGTGTCGGTTTGAACTTGATCTACTTGGTGTCTGCGGTGATTTCGCCATTCATGCCTGCCACCCGTGACCAAATCGGAGAGGTTTTGAATGCTCCTGCATTGTCCATCACCGACAAGTTCCAACTCGTGTTGCAACCGGGCCACAACTTGGGCAAGGCGCAATACTTGTTCAAGAGAATTGACGAGAAGAAGATTGACGAATGGAAGGCTGCATACGGTGGTAAGCAGCAGAAGTAGAGATTAATAGACGTTATGAAGACATGATAATGGTGTCGAAGCCGAAAGGCTGGTGTAAACCACTGATACTAATGCCCGCACCTGTGGTGTGACAGGTAATAACATAGAGCGGAGCAACCTTACAGCCACCTGTACGCACAGAATATCATCTTTACATACAGTGTCATCACGGATTATTTATCAGAGGACCACCGCTATCAGAAGACCACGGATTATTTATTAGAGGTCCACGGATTATTTATCAGAGTCACTACTTTTGATTCACTTAAAATTGGTATCATGGTTTATTTATCAGAGTACCACTTATAGTTACAGGACAATTATAGTGCCCTCGCCGTGCCCTTCCGTTATGGTAGCGCCACGCTTTTCTCTTCGGATACCGTGGTGGATTTATTGACGACAGTACACAGTACCAATCGGCATTGTCCCAAGTCCCGGAAGGATCGTGTTCGCGGGATAGACATGCACATGTGGGATGTCCTGTATGTAGTCAGATTCCGCCGGGACGCGGAAAAAATGCCCCAATCTGCGCCTCAGTGCCGGCCAGCCATAGACGTAGTTCCTAAAAATGATGACGCGGCAATGACGTAGTCGGAATCCAGAGAAGCAAGCTCCACGTCACAACAGCCCACTTCGGAACATCCGACGTCACCACAGCCCATCGCTACATATTGGGGCAGGAAACAACCACTCCTTCCTACATAATAACACATGGCGTTTCTGCGGTTCGGTATGATTTTTCAACTCCGCTTCTAGTCGTTGTGCTTAGTACCCGGGGAGCTTCTGCACCCCACTCCTAAGAATTCCGGGCTCGTAGCGTGAGACCCGCCCTAAGGGGAAATTTCCTTGATAACGGCCAAATTCTTCCGCTCTATGGAACATCTTCTCGCTCTACCTGTTCCGGATTGCCCCTGACTCAAATGGGAATTCCGGATTGCCGTGGATATTCGTATCTTTCCTAGTTGCGTATCGCCTGCGCACAGATTATGTATCTCCTGCACATGGGCTAGATCATGCATGTCTTGTCCCGGGAGTATATAAGTGTTCCACCTCCTTCCCCACCAACGACTGAATTATTTCTTCAATGTCCACGTTCAAGAAAATCGCCGTGTCCTTTTTGGCGGGTTCCATTGTTCCTCCGTTGATGACTAAGTTTGTGTTCCTTCCCATGTACCTGCCCAAGACAATATTCGATGAGATTAATGCCTTGAGAACAGAGATGGACCAGGTCGGCTACATTGTTCGCCACCAGGAAGAAGATCGTGGGTTGACTGGTTCTGCCCTCTACGCTCCAACCTCTCTTTACCAAGGCTGGCACTAACTTTGGGTTGAACTTTACGCGGCAGCTTGCAACTACCCCAGAGGACCCTTACTAAGCCTGTGGATCAGGTCTACGCCAAAATATTCCCCTCATTTATTCCCCTCACTCATTCCCTAGCATTCACTCGCGGGACTCCATCAGACTATCATCCTGGAGTTCGGCGTCGTTCAATAAGTCATCCATATCCTCCGCTGAAATCCGCAAGTTTTGGCTTTCCCAACTGTCGCCGTTGGCGGTGTCAGAAATGTCTCCGCCGGTGATGGCACGGATCAAATTCAATTTGAACAGCTGCGGCTGTTTGTCAAAATCAATGTGCTCTCTCTTGTACTCCTTCGCGTCCGGTGCATGGCCGATGCTCTGGCCCACCCGCACGAGCGTTTCAATACACAGCTTCGAATTCTCCACAATGTCGGAATCAAACTGTAGATGTTTCTTCTCAAACAACAAAAGCACCGTCGATCCACCAAACTTGAAGTACCCCACTTCGGCGCCTCGTTCTACTTGGGATCCCTCTTCCACAGTGATGATGGTGGACCCCACCATCATTGCTCCAACCGCCACCATCACCACTGTTCCCAAATCTTCGGTGTGAATTGGAATAATCACTCTCACGTTTTCGCCGTACACATCCAAATCGGACCGAATGGCCATAGGATTCACCGTGTAATACTCTCCTTCGATATATTTGATAGGTCCAATAGTTCCACTTACCGGGCTGTGGAACCGATGGTAATCCTGCGGAGCTAGACGGAAAATTCCAATACAACAGTCCTTGGGGTTGTAGAGACTGGTATTCTCGAGCTGATTGAAGTTTCCGTTAAAAAGCTTGGCGAGGGTAAAGTTGCGGCCCTTGATCCAGAGTTCGGTGGCTTCATCCACACTGTTGAAAGTCGTACACCGGCAATCTGCGGGTGACACCACCACTTGCTTCAGTCCCTCTATGGGGCGAGCACCAGGCTTGAGTTTGCGGTAAAAGAAGTCGTTAAAAGTCTCGAATTGCTCAGGGTCAGTAACTAGGCAGTCGCTCAAATCCAACTTGTGGAATTTAATAAACGAGTCGATATCTCGCTTCAGCCTTGGATTATCAAACTTGATTCCCTGTTTGATGCTGAGCTTGCGCAAAAGAATTCTTACTCGTTTCGATTTGGCCTTGTCCAACCCCCGGTACAAAAGTCTGATACCTAACCGGACTGCAACGCTCATTTTCTCTTCTAGTATAATTCCTGTCGACCGATCTTGCACCAAAATGTTGGCTGAGTTGCTTCCCAATTTGTATCGCCCATAGGTTAGCTTGATCAACACCTTCGAGAACCACCTACGGGTCGCAACCTGCGGCGTTTCATACGAAGAAACCAAAAGCTTATTGACAATGCTCCAATCCTTCGAAGCACAAATGGCAAAATGGGTGATAATATCCAAATCGTCCTTGTTGGAAAGTCGCTCTTGGCAGCAAATAGGACACCTGTCGAACACAAACGTTTTCACTCCTGGAAGTCGATCTTCCGACGTCACAAAGTCTTCCATGCAATTTATGATTTCTTCAAAATCAAGGACATCGCCTCCCCACGTCGACCTCTTGTACTTTTCAAAGAACTTCGCTACTATTTCGTCACTATCATCGGCACCCAACGTATCAAATAATGACATCAATTCAATGTAGTCCATTGTGCCTGGAGTGTCGCTGAGATTGAATTGCTCAAGCAAAACTCGCCAAAACTCTTTTCTCAAGCTCTCATACGTAAGAAAGCGAGCTCGTAGCTTTAATGTTGGGAAAAACTTATCGGCCCATTTTGTCTTGCGGAGAGTGAGAGAAAGGTCAAGTGTCTTGAAGAGGGAAGTATCAACATACAGCAAGGTATATCTTCTGCGAAGCAACTTCTTCTTTTTCGTCTTCACCAAGTTCTCATTTTCAGAGAGTTTCATTGCGCTGTTTGTAAGCAAAGTCTCTGAAGGGGAGCCAAAAGAGCTGAACGAGGCATTTTTTTCCAGCTCAGGTTCAAAACCTAGCTTGGAATCCACCGCTTCCAGTTTCAGTTCCCCAGTAAAAGCAGTGCCTGCTTTACTATTGTTTGGGGTGCTTTCTGAACCCTTTTCCGTGTCACTTGGAGCAGGGATATCCACCTCTTTGACTACTTCTTTTATAGGAACCAGAGCAATGTTCATCATGTCTTGAACAGGGATCGTGACATCTGCCACCTGGTCGTGGAATGAAAACTGATCTCTGTCAAGAACAGAGAATTGGATGTCGTAGTTTTGTTCATGGTCCAAAACCTCAAAGGCAAGTCTTTCATTGAACACTGGGTTAAGCGTATGCCTTTTCCACGACGTTCTGAAAGTTTTCTTACCAAATGTAACAACCACAAATGGATCCATGTCAAACGTTGTTCTGGTAAAGTTTCGGAGAGGAGGCAAATCGGAGCATGTAAGAATTTCCACAAATAGAACACCCTTAACGCTTCGTTTGGACAACTCATACTTAGATTGCAGTTTACCCTTTTGTGGACCTTTTATCCGACGATACTTCTTTTTCTTTTGCTTGCTGTCATTTCCTTCACTGAAGAGCCCCGAATCACTGTATATTCCCACATCACTGCATGGTTCACTATCCCCTTCACTGGTAGAAGAACAAGCGGACAGCGCGTCGGATGAGAGCAGGTAGCTGCATTTTGCGTGTTCCTTGTCGTCAGGAATATCAAGAAGGCCCAGTTGATCCAAATTGATCTTCAGGCCCAACTTTTGCTTTTCGGATAGGGGTTTAGGATTGTCATTTGGATTATTCTTCTCGTCATCCAGTAACTCAATATCTGAAATTTCACTAGCACCCAGAATATCCTGAGCCTCGAAATCAGCCGAATAAAATCCCTGTTCGTTTGGTTTCACTGCAGACGCATTCACATCCGCAACCATAAGCAGACCAACCCATGATTTGAACATGTCTTCGATCGGTTTTTCGTTGAGGTTTAGTTGCAGAAGCTTGGTGTGCGATTCTGACTGAGTGATTGTAGATGATTTCTTTGTGGTTTCTTTCACCTGGGCCTTTATGGAATGGGGATGGTCTTTGGGCGAAAGCTCAAACAGAAGGAGAATTGATCCGGTAATATAGCTATGTTCCTTTTCTGCTGAATAGAGCTTAAACCATTTCGGTTGCGTCTTGTAGCCCTCATCGTCACTAAAGAGATCAGAGATACAGAATCTAACTTCTCCCAAGTAAGCTTTCGCCCTAGAGCTTTTGCTCCACACCGACAAAATCAATACCTGTGAGTAGTCATTCTGTCTCAATGGAACCGCAAATTGTCTGTCCCAAGATGGGTTGGCGGTATTCAATCTTCGCTTGCTGCGCTTTCGGTAACGATTGAGTTGCACCACCACAGCCGCATTGATGGATTTGGACGACTTCCGATCTTCAGACAAGATGAGATCTGCTGCCAGTAGAGCATTGACAAGGAGATACAAATCGGCTTTTCTCTTTCTGATACGCATAATGGAGTAAGAACGGAGATGCGATGCGCTGGCTCAAGAAAAAGGATGATTAAGTCGAGGAAATCAAGGAAAAATGGAAACTAGTGGGCAAAACCAAAACCTAGTTGTCATAAGTAGATGTATGACGGTCGCTTTTATACAAGAATACCTTCGTTATCGTGTAGGCTGGTTCTGATCTTGCAATGGAATGCTTTCGGCTACTTATTAGGTGCAGGCTATTGACATCTCTCAGGGTTTCTCTGCGCCTCAATTGCGGTCTATAGCCGCATCTGGCATACAACAATTTGTTCGCTCTGAAAGAAGAGGTTACCCTTAGTAAGGTAAAGCGTATGTGTATCTTAAGGAGCACCTGGCCGGTGGGTGGATCGTGATCTAATTCGCCTACTATCTTACCGAAGTTTATTTTGTACCTATGGAGTAATTTTTGTCGGCCACCTTCGCGAGGCTATTTTAGTATGGCTACTTTAAGATCACCATTGCAATCTCGAATTTCGCCACAGCGACCTCCTTCAAATTCTTCTTCTTTGGTAGTGTCAAAATACGCTTCCGCTTAATTGGTGAGCATCTCCACCACTCTCTTCACGCTAAGTCTTTTGATATCCGTATAGGTCTGGCCAGTTCCAACAAACAAAATGGGAACCTTTGTCGCCATCACCATGTTGATCATCGCGCCAACCAAGTCCCCCACGGTGTCAACCTTGGAAATGATAAAGAAATCTAGACTTCTCTTATTACCGAACGCATTGTTGAAATTCACGGCCTGTTCAACCGAGTCGGTACCCACGAGCGCTTCGCCCACCATGATAATCTTATCAGGATCCGCCGCATCACCAAACTTCTTGAGTGGGGCCATCAATTTGGCGTTGGAATGGGTTCTGCCCGCAGTATCGATCAACACAATATCGTACCCTTCATTAGAGGCGTGTTGGATGGCCAGTTTGGCGGTTTTCACCACGTGGTCTCCTCCTCCGTAACCATTTTCGAAAAGGTCGACCTTACAATCGGCGCCAGTGTTAACATTAAGCCGTTGCAAGTTTCTCACGTGGACCTTCAATTGTTCCACTGCACCGGATCTGAATGTGTCACACGCACAAATAAGCACATTGAGGTTGTTTTGAAGAAGCCAGTATGCCAACTTGGCCAAATTGGTGGATTTACCCACACCATTAACACCCACAACCGAAATCACGTACGGACGGGCTTTGGCAGAACTACTCTTCTTGATTTCGTAGAGAAGATCGGTAGACACGTTGGGGGTCAAAATCTTGGTAAGCTCTTCGGTAAGCGCTTGTTTGAACGCCTCAGGAGTCACGCTCTGCGTGCCCAATCTAGCCTTGATCTTTTCAATGATAGTACGAGCAGTGCCTGGGGCGATGTTCTTGGAAATAAGCTGGTCACTGAACTTCTTGGACACTTCGTTGATGTCAGCTGCGGATCCAAAGTACGAGGTGATTTTGGAAAAGAAGCCCTTCGTTCTTGTCTTTGCCTCATCCTCGCTTTCATTGTCCTCATCCTCGTCCAAGATGTCATTAAGCTCGTTCACCAACACCAAATCGTTCTGCTTGCTGAAAGCAGACTGGTCCACCTGAATATCTGGAACATTATCGCGCGCTCCAGATTCTTGTGCGTTCGAGTAGTCCAAAGTGGCGTCCTCGGGTCCAACTTCAACCAACTCGCCGTTTAGCCATTTCCGCATTGCCTTCTTAGAAGTGGATTGGGCCTTCTTTTTGGCCAAAGGAGATTCCCGTACCACCGTATTCTTGGTAGAAACGTCTTCCGTGGTTTTTTTGAGCTTGACTAGGTTGTCGAATTGGAAATCAATCAACTTCCGGATCTTTGCTTCGTCGGCACCCTCTTCAGTGAGTTTCGCGTAAGTTTTGATGACATCAAAAAGCGTCTGCTTGATATTTTCACCATCAATTGTTGTTATGATATCAAAGTATATCCCAGCCCACAAACCGTCTTTCTTCAAACAGTAGAATCTCTTCTTATTCGCAAGACCGGTAGTGGTGTAGAAGTTCGTATCCAACTCCGCGTAGGACTCGGCCACTATGCTGTATATCAAATCATTGAAGGGAGAGATTTTGTTATTGGCTTGAAAAAGAACTTTTCCAGATGCCTGGAATATGATCAAAGATTGAGACATGACTTTTCCAATATTGGTTACTCTGACTAGGAGATTGGCTTAACTCGCGCATAGGCGTGTATAAGGGAAAAGTTTATCACCGTTTTGCGAAACGCTCGTATATCACTCCACTCCATTTGTAATCTAACACTTTATAGCAATTTGCTTGGGTTCTCAAAGAATAATTAAAAGAAAAAAAGAAAAAGAGAAATTTAATTTGCCCGAAGATAATGTGTTCCCTAAAAAATGTATAAAAAAATTGACGTCACAGACAGGATTCGAACCTGCGCAGGCAATGCCCAACACCTTAGCTGCTAATAGCAGGGTGTCGCCTTAACCACTCGGCCACTGTAACTTGCTGTAAAATAGGCCACGAATTTATTGCTTACCCTGATTAGAGTTATTCATTTAAACTGAAGTGAGTTATAGTTATAGTACAGACCATGATGCAAATTCAATGGTTCATACATATAAATACCTCGGATATCACGTCTATAATAATTTTCAGCTTGTAAAAATAATGAGGAATTGTCTCAAAGGCCCACTCGTCCATAAATTTCCAACTTTGTGTTGGATATTCTCAAAATCCCCAAAAAAACAAAGGCATGAAAATAAATTTGCATAAGCCACAAAAATGAATTATGAAAGGAACAATTCAAATTACCACCCACTGGGATAAAACCCAACTATTCTGCTTGATCCTTCGCCAAACATTCATCGGAAGTCACATCGCCACATAAAACGCCCCACGCACGTGACCATTTTCGAGAACGCGATCAACACCACCTCCGATCCAAGCCCCAGCAATATTTTGAACCTTCAGCAAAAACTAAACATGGCGTATTATCCACAAAATACTGACCCAAACATGGGGTTCTATCAGTCGAACTACGCAAACGCGTACAGTCAGCCAGCATTGGACTCAGCGAACTTGGGATCGATGAATTCCGGTTTTGGTGCTGGGTTTGATGTCAGCGGGGATATGGGAGGTGGCGAGCTAAGCCCAGGTCTTCTAGCTGCATTTGGTACGTCGGGATATTCCGATGAACCCCCCTTGATGGAGGAATTGGGCATCAACTTCCAGCACATCAAAACGAAAACGTTGGCGGTGTTGAATCCGTTCAACAAGGACATCACGTCCGATATCATGACGGATTCAGATTTGGCGGGCCCGATTTTATTTGTGTTGCTCTTTGGCACATTTCTACTATTGTCGGGCAAGGTGCAATTCGGCTACATCTACGGTGTCGGGTTGTTTGGCGTTGTCAGTTTGCATTATCTTTTTAAGCTCATGAGCAATGAGGTCCAGATTGATTTGACCCGTTCCACATCCATTATTGGCTACTGCTTGCTTCCTCTTGTATTCATCTGTGCCGTGGGTTTGGTTGTTTCCCTTGATTCGACGTTTGGATATTTGTTGAGTTGTCTTGCTGTTTTCTGGTGCACTTACTCGGCTTCGGGATTGTTTGTGACGGTGTTGAAGCTCCATAATGTGCGTCCATTGATTGCATACCCATTGTGCCTCTTTTACTTTGTTTTTGCCTTGATGGCCATTTTCGTTGAAAACAAGCAATCGGCGTCGTAAGAAAGACAAAGACACGAAAAATGCACGAAATAAGCCATTGATTTCCAAATGTACCTACATCTTGTTGGAACTCCGATAGAACTACCAGGAGACGAATCGGAAGCCGACATTCCAGGACTCCACATACTGCTCGTATATGATTTGCTTGCGCGTTTTCAATACAAGAAACCAGACTCCCGCCCAAATTGCAGGTTTGCCCCGGTGAAAAGTCCTAGAAATCGTAGATTAGACTGTTGCCGCTGCTACTGGCCAGATTTTAAAATGGGTGCTATGGCAGTTGAAGAACGAGGAAAGCCTCTTGGCCTGTATACACCAATATCAACTACTTCATACTCCTCTGTCAATGATAGGTCTTCGGCTAAGAGCAGCCCCCAAGCGGTTCATAAGATGGAATTCCAGCAAAACGGTGTACATCACCACCCCCATTTTCTATGTGAACGCTAAGCCGCATTTGGGCCATCTCTATTCAATGCTTCTAGGTGATACGCGAGTTAGATGGGAGAAACTCAACCCCGAGCAAAAAACCATGTTTCTCACCGGAACAGATGAGCATGGGCTCAAAATTCAAGCGGTGGCGGAAAAGGAAGATATCGAACCCAAACAGTTGGTTGACCGAGTATCACAGAACTTTGTTCAGATGGCCAAAGCATTGGATATAGACTATGACCGGTTTATCCGGACTACTGACGCTGACCACATCCGCGCAGTGGAGCATTTTTGGAACGTTGCAATGGAAAAAGGTCTTATCTACAAAGGATCCCATAGTGGCTGGTATAGTGTGAGTGATGAGGCGTTTTACCCTGAAAACCAAGTGATGGACATAGTGGACGGTAAAACGGGTGAAACGAAGAAAGTGTCGATTGAGACGCGGAGTGAAGTGATATTCCAAGAAGAGGAAAACTATTTCTTCAGGTTGTCGGCGTTCCGTGACCGTCTCATCGATTTTCTCGAGCGGAACCCCACATTTGTGATTCCCAAGCCCAAGTACAACCAGCTCCTTGCAGAGTTGAAACTGGAGACGTTGTCAGATCTCTCTGTATCACGTCCATCTTGGAGGTTGAAATGGGGTATCGCGGTTCCCCACGACGATTCACAACGCATTTATGTCTGGTTTGATGCACTCGTGAATTACCTCACTGCTGCGGGTTACCCCAATGCTGATTTGCAAAAGTTGACGTGGCCGGCGGTGCACATAGTTGGCAAGGACATTATGAGATTCCACTGTATATATTGGCCCATTTTTCTTATGGCCGCCGGAATCGAGTTGCCCAAACAAGTGATCGTCCACTCGCACTGGCTCAGCGAAGGATTTAAGATGAGCAAGAGCCTCGGCAACGTCGTGGATCCGTTGGAGTTGGCAGAGTACTACGACCCAGAACCATTGCGGATGTATCTTATGGAACAATCGAACTTAGGTACCGATTGCAACTTCAGTGAATCAGCTTTCCACAATCACCGAAGCAAACTCATTAACAAATGGGCCAACATCGCGTCGAGAATCGGCGGAGCGAAGTTTGATGTGGAAAGAAGTGTGAAGGACCATTTTGCAGGCAAGTACGACGGCATCGATGGGGTTATTTCCCGGGATACCGTGGTTGGTACACCTGACCAAGTTTTTTCGGCCCGAAACGAGCTCTTGGCGAGTATTGCGTCCTTGTACGAAGAGATGGACGCTGGTATGCAAGAATTTGGCCAGATGAAGGCATTGCAAAGATGGTGGGAGACGGTTGAGCTCGCCAATGTTTTCATCCAAACCACCCAGCCATGGGCTTATAAGGTGAAGGAAGGTGAGTCTGCGGACATCGCCGCGGAAAAGGAAATGATGAAAAACTATATTATTTTCTTGACAGCTGAAGCGGTGCGGATCAGTACTATCTGCTTGCTTCCGTTCATGCCCCAGACCGGTTCTACTCTACTTGATCGTTTGTCTGTGGCCAAAGAAACGCGAAACAGAAATTATGCGAAGTTGGGAACAGTCCCGTATGGCAAGGGTGCCAACGGGAAGCATGAGCCGGTGATGAGAAAAGTGGAAGCCCGTATTTGAAGTCGACTGCGTCGTTATTGGTGTCAAAAGATAAAATTTGATGATGTGTAATCGGGTGTCGATATTTGGTTGCAGTCAGAATGTATATAGAACTCCACCGGCGAGAGCGCCAAAAAAAGAATGAGTACTCCAGCAAATAGATTGATCACCACCACCTACACAACCCCAGGTAAAATTTTTTTTCTCTGAAAAATCGTACCGAATGTGCTTGAGGGCCAGGACGCTTCCTGATACGACCTGACACCAGCTCCTTTCCACGTAGTGTACTAGACTAGCCTTGGGGAAGACCGCCGGCCTGCACAATGGTCTCCACTTCTCCACAGTGTGAAGATATCACGTCAGAACTCGTCGGTACTTCTGCCCAACTAGATGGATCAACCAGAAGTCGGGGAAAACTGAAGTCAGTGGCGAGCGAGCGCGGATTCGCGAAGGCGGAAAAAACTGGATTTGGACCCGAACTCCCCAAACGGTGAAAACAGCCGAACGTGGGCCAAGACCGCCGAGGCACCCCGTTCAGTGTCAAGTAGGGGAATTTGGTGATCTTCAAATGACGCCAACTACTACTGCTTGGCGGTTGGGACCCACTATGGAGCTTAACTATGGGAACGCGGCCGCGGATCACGTGACCTGGTGTCCCACCGCCGGGAGCCATTTTGGATCGAAAATTGCCCTCTCGTGTACGCTACTTTATCTGGCACCATACTATCGGCTGGGGTGAATCCATCGAATATTTCTGACGCCATTAAAAAGTCTTAGTCACAATTTCTTTCCTTGTCACTTTCCGCTATAACTCCGATATGGTACGTTCCACCAGAAGGTCGAGAGCCCTTTCTTCGAGCGACAATGAAGATGGAGCAGACAGACGCCGCCGGAAACCCGTGTCCTATTTAGAAGATTCTGAAGATGAAGAAAATAACGAAGTGAAAGACGACCCCGATGACGATCTTGGTGCCGTCCCACCTGAGAATGACCAGCTTGCTCCAGATGATAACTACGAAGACGATTTCCCCGAAAGCGAAGAAGAAGTAATGCCAACCCGGAAAAGAAGAAAGTTCCCTACCCGTTCCGAGAGGTCGCGCCGTGGCGAGGATGATTCCGACTTTAACGAATTGGATTCCGAAGGATTGTCCGAAGCATACGACGAAGACGAGAAGTATATGGAACGGCTACGAGAAAAACAGTTTATCGCGTCGGAAGACGACGATGATGGAAACGAAGCAAGCTACTTCAAGTCCCGCCGTCGCCGGGGGAAATCAAGATCCAGAACGGAAGGTGAGAAACCGAAAAGGCGTCTTAAGCGTGCTGACGACGACGACGACGACGTGAAGGATGACGCGGACGAGGAAGGTGACGACAGCATACACCAAGAAATCCAGGATTTGTACGATTCGTCGCCCGAGCAGAGCCCGGTCAAACATAAACTTCGAGAACGCGAGAAAATCGACTACACGATTCCACCGCCCATCACCAATGACACCGAGCTCTACCGCAATATGCCCGCATCTCAGCAACTGCGGTCTCGTGGCCGTCGAAACACGTCCAAAAACGAATTCCGGAAACTTCTTTTCCCCACTGCGGGGCCATTTGGAGGCAGTGATGTGATTTCGATCATGGGTCAGAATATCCCCCCTGGGGGTATCCCAATCCCGGGAATGACCGCGGAAAACAGTGGAGCAATTGCGTTTGGAAACGACTCGGACTCATCGGACGATGACTTCACGCCCTCAAACACTACGGCGCTTCTGGCACCCACTCCATCCAACTTTGGACTCGCCAACGATACAGTCAACCACACAAAAATCATTGGCGCTTCTTCGTCATCCGACAAGAAGAAAAAGAACAACTTGAGCGACACAGACCCTCTTGGAGTGGATATGAATATCGACTTCTCCTCCGTGGGCGGGTTGGACAACTACATTGACCAGCTTAAAGAAATGGTGGCGTTACCTCTTTTGTACCCTGAGCTCTACCAGAACTTCGGTATCACACCTCCGCGGGGTGTTTTATTCCATGGTCCCCCTGGTACGGGTAAAACTCTCATGGCCCGCGCGCTTGCCGCCTCCTGCTCTACGCCCACAAGGAAGATCACGTTTTTCATGAGAAAAGGTGCGGACTGTCTAAGCAAATGGGTGGGTGAGGCCGAGAGGCAGTTGCGGCTTTTGTTTGAGGAAGCGAAGAACCAACAGCCTTCGATTATATTCTTTGATGAAATCGACGGGTTGGCGCCGGTGCGTTCTGCCAAACAGGAGCAAATCCACGCGAGTATCGTATCCACTTTGCTTGCGTTGATGGACGGTATGGATAACAGAGGTCAAGTGATTGTCATTGGCGCAACCAATAGACCCGATTCGGTGGACCCAGCGTTGAGAAGACCGGGTCGCTTTGACAGAGAGTTTTACTTCCCTCTTCCAGATATTAACGCTAGAAAGGAGATTTTGAAAATCCACACAAAGAAGTGGTCTCCACCCTTGTCGGATATTTTTGTGGACAAAATCGCGGCGTTGACCAAGGGTTACGGAGGTGCTGACTTTAGAGCGTTATGTACCGAGGCAGCGTTGAACTCCATACAGAGAAAATACCCGCAAATCTATCTGTCTTCTGACAAGTTGAAAGTCGATCCAACGAAGGTGAAAGTGATTGCAAAAGATTTTATGCGGGCGATAGAGAAAATTGTTCCTTCTAGTGCCAGATCGGCTTCCACCGGTTCTTCTCCGTTACCAGAGAGACTCCAACCTTTACTCCAAGATTCGCTTGATAAGATCATTTGCAGGTTGGATGATCTTTTGCCAGAATCGGTGGGTATCGGGAAAACCAAAAAACTCACCAACCTCCAAGATGCAATGTATCTTGATCCGTCTGTCAAGGATGCCGATGGTGGGTTTTCAAGACATGAACTTTTGAGGAACTTAGAAAGCTCCCGGATTTGCAAGCCACACCTACTTATCTGCGGTGAAAAGGGTTTGGGGCAACAGTACCTTGGTGCTGCTGTGTTGAACTTGTTAGAAGGGTTTCAAATTCAGAACCTCGATTTGGCTACGGTGTTCGGCGATGTGACCAGAACTCCGGAGCTGTGCATCGTGCAGACATTTGTCGAGGCCAGAAGACATCAGCCTTCGATTATTTTCATTCCCAATATTGACACGTGGTTTGAGGTTATGCCTCACTCCGCTAAGGCAGTTTTGTCGGGCTTACTCAGAAACCTCCGCAGCAACGAAAAGATTCTCCTTTTGGGGATTGCTGAAAGAAGCTACGAGGAATTGGACACCGAGGTGAAGATGATGTTGGGATTTTCCGGACAACTGAACAACGTAACGTTGACAAAACCTTCTGTAGAGGCCCGGAAACAGTTTTTCGCATCTGCTGAGCGTGCACTAGAGATGAAACCATACGAATTTTTGAACGATTTGGATAATAGACCTAAACGGAAATTGAAGGAACTTCCAGTTGCCCCTCTTGGGGGTGGCGTTACCGAAGATCTCTCAAAGAAGCGGCAAAAGCAGCAAGATTACGAAGATACAAAGTTGAAGAATATGTTGAAACTAAAGCTTGCCGGACTAATGGATCTCTTCAAAAGTAGATATAAGAGATTCAAGAAGCCCGTAGTGGATGACAGTTTATTGCACCATTTGTTTGAACCCAGTGTTTTGGAGAATCCGTTGTACGAGGTTGCATATGTGAAAGCAGATACACCAGAACACACCAACATGATCAAGGAACTTGCGAGTGGCAAGCATTTCTATAATATGGACTTGGACACGATTGAAGAGAGAATCTGGAACGGATACTATTCGGAAGCCAAGCAGTTCTTGAAGGACATCCGCATGATTGTGAAAGATGCAGTTGCAACAGGCGACCGGGAAAGAATTTTGAAGGCGAACGAGATGTTGACCAACGCGCAATTCGGAATCGACGATTTCAATAATGCGGAGTTTGGAGCCGCCTGCAAAGCATTGAGACGGCGTGAAATCGAGAAGCAGGCGAAATTGGTCAAGGAATACGAGAAGCTTTTTGCTGAATTCAACAAGAAGCAGGAAGCAAATTTGAAAAGCTTGGAAAACCCACTATTGCTCAACGGACACGGCAGCCATCCTGATGTACAAATTCTGAGTGAAACGCAGCAAATTGGGGTCCTCCTAGCGCAGGATGAACCAGAAAAAGAAGATAATGGTGAAGCGAATGGTAAACACTGCAACGCTGGCCATGAAGCGAGTGGAGTGAATGGTGTGAGTGAAGTCAATGTTCAAGCAAATGGAGAAGCCGTTCCCAATGTACACGAGGATACCGGAGGAGAAGTTCAGGTTGCAACGGAGGAGATAATTCCGTCGACCGACCTGAATGCTGGGCACGTGGAGACCAGATTTTGCAAAGCCGATGAAAAGACAGAGGAGGCCAGTGAAAGCGAGTCCGAGGCGGAATTGGACGAGACGGTTGATGCGCAGCGAGTGCTCGAAGTCCCCGGCGACGCCAAAACGCTTTTCAGCGAGACGCTTGTCGCCGCCACCGACGGCTTCACCGTGGAGAGCTTGGAGTACGTGGTGGCGCGGTTGATGGAGGTGATCTGGGCCGACCGAGCCAAATGGGACAAACGGGACACGGTAGCCAAGCTCAAGAAGATCGTGGAGCGGATGTAGCAGAAGCACCTACACTAAGCTGTTCGTTCGTTTATAGATACATGTATTATACAAGTCAAATGGCCAGCATCAGTCCTCGGCACTGCCGTCTCTGGGTCTGTAGCTGATATTCTGCTCCTCCAACTGGCTGATGATGTAGGCGGGAAACTTGCCGTTCACCTTCACCGCGTATAACCCCGCAACAAAAGAGTCGATACGGAGCCATCTCGCCACCCACGACGCCTTGTTATCGTCGCCCAACGCAACCAAGCCTTCGAAAGAGGGCGAGGTGCAATCCTGGATCTGGCCATCTTCGTTGTCGGCGTAATGCAACACAGACTCACAGTTGGGGCAGCCCAGCTCGAGAAACAGCCTGTATGATTGGATTATGCCGCAGAGCATACACGCTCTTTCTGTTTTGGACGACATGAAGAAGAGGGTAGTTGGTGAAGACGATGAACGTTGTTTAGTGCGTGCAGTACCGCCCAAGGTTGGAGGAGGAGGTTCAGCGGCGGAACCTGGGCGAAAAAAACAAAAAACAAAAAAACAAAAACAAAAAGCAAAAACAAAAAGCAAAAACAAAACGGCCTCGCGGGCGAAACCACCCAGCCGTGCCAATCATCCCTCGCCAACTCTGCCAAATATCCCTCGCTCACGGTGGTGGCGCCATGGTCCCACCTCTTCGCCGGTTCCTGTGCGCACTCACGATTTTCTCCACCGCGGTTTTCACCTCACCACCATGCTACGATTCCCCGCCCGGACGCTCCAGCCGCGGCTCACGCGGGCGTTCCAAAGAAACTTTTCGCTCGAACCCACCGTGGTCGTGCACCAGCTCACCGAGGCGCTCCAGACCGTGCACGCGACCACCGGGCTTCCTTGGTGGGCGCTTATTCCCGTGACCACGTTTGGGCTCCGGTCCGTGTGGACGTTCCCGCTCGCGGTGATGCAGCGGCTCCGGATCCAGCGGCAGAATGCGCTCCGACCCATCGTGGCGGCCACCGGGCCGGTGTTGCGGCTCAATTTGGCCAAAAAGGCGCTGAAGGCCGCGGCGGCGTACCCCACGTCGGTGGCATCCATGGTGTCGCCGCTCCGCACGATGAAGTACGAGGAGATCATGGTGTTGTCGACCAAGGAAACGCGCAAGCGGCAGAAGAAGCTATTCCGCGACCACGGCGTGCAGCTCTACAAGAACTTGTTGTTGCCCGCGGCCCAGATCCCGCTCTGGGTGTGTATGTCGCTCACGTTCCGCAACTTGAGCGGGTGGTCGACGTGGGACAGCTTGGCCAACAAGCCGTTGGACGCGTCGCTCTACCACGAGGGCATTCTCTGGTTCACCGACCTCACCGCGTCCGACCCGGTGCACATGTTCCCGCTTGCCGTGGGCATCGTGGCGCTCATCAACGTCGAGTGGACCTTCAAGACGTTCAGCTTGATGCGCTCGTCGCGCAAGTCGCTCCGGCCCACCATCACCGACTCCATGGCCAATGTGTCGCGCATGGCGGTGGTGTTCCTCATGGCCATTTCGTTGCATGCGCCGGCGGCGCTCACGTTGTACTGGTTCAGCTCCCAGGCGTTTTCCTTGGTGCAGAATGTGTTTTTGGACGTGTTTCTTCCCATCAGCTTCACGCCCAACAAGCGGTTTGACTACAGGCGGCTGAAGCTGGGCGACGCGGTGGAGGTGGTGAGAAGATAGTGTCTTGTGTAAATAGTAACGGTAGTAATATAGTAACGGTAGTAACATATAGTAAGAATAGTAAGAGTAATATATAGTAACGGTAGTAACATATAGTAAGAGTAACATATAGTAAGAGTAATATATAGTAACGGCAGAGAAAGATTACCGTAGTAACGGTAATACCTGGTAACACTAGTAACGGCAGTAACGCTACCAGTAATGACCCGACTGGGTGCGCATTCCGGAAGGTCCACTTGTTCTCTGCTTCACATTCACATGTCTGAAACCATAAAGGAAGCTGCGGCAGCGCTCTACCCGTTGGTCACCCAAGAACTCTCCGACCAATCTCCCAAAACGTTTGGTCTTGACTCGTGGTCCTTGGCCCGTTTGGACGTGTGGAGACGCACACAACTCCCGGCCACGCTCAAGTCGAGGCTTGACAAGCACAAGATCCATTTGACAAAGCCCGAATTGGCCCTCCTCATGGACTGGAAGCTTGCCAAAGGAAAATTCCGCCCAACCCTCCCCAAACTCATTCAGTCAAATGACGCCGACACTGTGGTGCAGGTGACCCAAGCGGGTCTCGGTATGTTCATGGACTACGCGCAAGAATGGGAATCGTGGAGCTCGATCCCCGTGGCAGAGTACCAACAAGCAGTCAAGGCCAGCTTGAAGAAGATTTGCGAGCTTCGCGGCGTTGGGCCGGCCACCGGAAGTTTGATCCTTTCGCTCTTGACCGAGTGTACCCCGTTCGCTGCTCCATTCTTCAGCGACGAGGCATTCATGTACTACGTTCAAGAACCGTTGAAGCCCGACACTCCCATAAAATACAATGTCAAGGAGTATGTCGATGAATATGTGGGGGTGTTATTCAATATCGCGGTGGAACACAAAACGTCAATGGCCGACTTGGAGAATGGGGGATGGGCCCTTAAGATCTACTACGAAAACCGCATCACAAAATTGAGCCCGATAAAGCTCCCGTTCGAAGTCGATGACGCGGCTCTAAAGCACTTCTCTTCTGCGTCGAAGTACATGCCGTTGGCAGAGAAGAAACGCAAGGCGCCAACCACAAAAGGTCCAGCGAAACGCTCGAAAAGAACTAAACTAGGGGAATGATATATACAATCGGTAGTTCATGGAAGAAACATCTTTGGCTAAAAATCTATGTAGTCCCGCTCATAGTTCACCATCTTAAACATGTCGTCATTGGCCAAACACAAGGAGGTGATGTTCTTGCCCGCGCTCAAAATCATGGTCTCAAGTTTGGAATCGTCGCTGAATCCCTTGTGTTTGAGAATAGCGCTATTGATCTGGTTGCTCAACTCCAGAATCTTCTCGCTGAAATTTTCGATCCATGATTTCGCTTTGGGAAGTTGTTGGAGCTCCGCTCGTTGACCCATGAGCAATAAACTCGATAACTGGCCAAAACTCCCCGAATCCTCATCATCCTCCATGATTTCAAAAAGATGCTTGCCAAATGCAACCGCTTGGTTGAAACATGTCTCGCTTTTTGCTACGTCGGCCTCGTCAAACTTGGCCCGGACAAAGGTTTGAAGAAGCCCGACGTAGTGAAGAAGACCTAACTTTGAAGCATAGTACTTAGCATCCTCGAACTCCGGAAATTGAGAGCGCAAATACTCTCCTGCTTCAATGAACTGAGCACCAGAAATGAGTGATTTCAACTTCTGTCGTGAATGCGCCGCGGAATTTTCAAGAGAGACCAGAAAGCTACTCTTGTCATCATTTTGTTCACTCATGTCGATATCTTGTGGGTGGCGGGACAAATTCCTTCCCAAGTCTTTGAGATCCGAATCAAATGACGATAATGTTTCCAAATACCCTTCTCGTACCAAATATCCCGAGATCAAATCATTGAGAAGGGAGCTGTCGTTTTTGAGATTGCATACCATTTTCTCGAACTGGGTAGCCTCAGTATTCTGTAATGCATTGTCATCGACTGCAACCTTTTGTAGTTCCCCCGAAATAGAGCTTCCAAGGGCCAACTTTTGCTTTTCCTTGATTGAAGCAACATACCTCTCGATATTAAATTTGAATTCCTTTAACCCAAAATTGGTGGTGATTCTGGAGGAGGAGGAGGTATCACTAGGAGCTCCTCTGGTCGAGAAATCGCCAAGCTGAAATCCAATAATAGGAAAGAGGGGCAGCAAATTTCCGTCCTTACCGAACATTGAGTCCCCGTGTGCGTTAGAGCCAATAAGCTCCTCTTCGGTGATGGTTTTCACATGAATGCCGTTGAGGGTGATCAATAACGTTTTGTCTATGAAGTTCACTCCACACCCAAGGGTGTCAGTTTTATAACAAACCTTGCTAGTTGTTCTAGACTTCGAGTGGTTTCCGAGAGGAACTTCCATTCCTAGATTAGTGGAAATCTGGGTTGTATCTGAGTGTCTTCCCAACTGGGAGAAGCGCCTGTTGATGTTATTAGCGGGATCTCTCAGGATATCCGCCCCGCTTTTCACGGACGCATAGGAACAAGAGTTATTAAAACTCACAGCAAAGCTTCCTTCGAGAGTCACCCCTGGCTCTGAACCCAAAAATTTGAGGGTCGATGAATCGAATGCTTTCCGTGAAACGTCTTGGTTGTAGAAAGAAATATCGCTTTGGATGTTTCTCAAATCAATGGAGTGGACAGAACCTGGTATAGAGCTGGTTACACCTGGCGAGTGTGGGCTTTTTTCGATCAGCACGTACCTCTTGGTAAATCCCATGGAGAAGAAGAGGGAAGAGTCGGACGAAATAGAAGTGTCGTTTAAATGAATAAGTGGTTTGAATTCGGTCGCGTTTGCTGCTGTTTGCTCTACCGAGACTTCGTAGTAATAAACGCCAGTACGTTCCTCAATCTCCTTGTTGGCAATGAAATTAAAGAATCGTTTCTTCTGGACAGGGTTCTGATACACAAACCCGTCCAGCGAAAGCTTTAAATCAAGATTAGAATACCCATCCTCGAAGTTGATGTCCATTCCCAAGGTGTTATCCAAGTACTCCAAGTCCGCATCGACAGCAAGAGGCGTCCAATACATCGGAAATGGAGTCAAGAACGACTTTTGCCCATCGATCATAAGGTAGGGAAGAAACGAGTACTTGTTCTCATTGCTTTCTTTGACCCACTCCATTAGGGCTTCGAGCGAATAGTTTTCAAGCGCAGAACTGACAGTTTTCAACTGCGATGGTGCTAGAATGACCTCCCCAAGGCGAGGAATTTCAAACACAGACTTCTTTGGCTTTAAAGCCACAGGAGATCCGTGCTCAATTGAATCGGAGGCAATGGCAGAGGTATCGCTTTCCCGGAGTGAATCCGCCGAGCTCATACATAGGCGGGACTTGAATGTGGTGTACATTTCGTACAAATAATCGTCAGGAACGTCTTTGGACGGAGAAGAGCCCAAAATTCCCAAAGCGGCAAACTGCTCAAGCAACTTTTTCCGGATCAACAGGTTGATTTGCGGGTCATTGCAGAATGTTTTGGAAGCCTGAGGTAAGGAGCGGGGCTGGCGGAAGTAGTGCTGGCCCAAATGGGGCGAGATTGTGTTTTTTTCTGCCAAGATTGGATCAAATTGGGAAAGTTCCCGCTGGAATTGCAGTCCGATACATGTCTGGAGAAGATATGGCGGAATCAAGTATATGGGGGAGTCTGACATATGAAGTAGGGACCGCAAGGGAAGCGATTGAATAAGCGGCGATTTGGGTGAACTGAAGACAGAATGAAATGAGGAGTTGGGTGAACAGAAGACAGAATAGAAAGGTAAGTAAGGTGAATTGAAGACAGAATGGGAAAACGAGCAGTGGAATTAAGAGAATAAAGGCGGGACCAGATTGAGGCGAGATATCTGGGGTACGGATCCCGGTGCGATTAAGCCGACCCGGAGACAATAGAAGGGAACCACTGAACACAACAAGTAATCTACTGGTATAATACGAACAAACGGGAAATCAACCACAGGTAAAATCGACATTCATCGACACATTTTTCGACACACTTTCTTCGACATACTTTCATCGACCGAATCAACAATCACCATATTCACACTACTGCGCATCCTACACTCCATCACTCCGCGAACATCTCTTCTCCTCCCCTTCTCATGACAGACGCCATCCTCAACCAGGTACATACGGCCATTCCGGAAATTCCGTTTTCGGTTGTTTCCCAAGGCGCCGAGGCGTTGGTTCTCTCCACCAAAGTGCACCCCTATCTCGAAAACACAACCAACTCCACCTACATCGTCAAGTACCGCCCCCGCAAGCCGTACAGACACCCCAAGATCGACACCGCCATCACCAAGGCGAGAACCATCGGCGAAGCCAAGTTCATGGTCCGCCTCAACAAAGCAGGAATACCTGCGCCCACACTCGTGCTGCTAGACCCCATCAACGGAGTGATCTGGATGGAACACATTGGGGATATTCTCCGCGGCGGCGAGGTGTCGTCGTTGAAGAACTTCTTGTGGGATTTGGAGAAAAACGGCGGCGAGTGTGATGGAGCGGAAGCGCAACGCATGTGTCAAGCCACCGGCAGCGTGGTGGGCCGTTTGCATATGAACGATATGATCCACGGCGATTTGACCACGTCCAACATCATTTTGGACCACGGCCGCGCCGTTCTAATTGACTTTGGCCTTTCGTCGTATTCCAACTTGGCCGAAGACAAGGCCGTGGACTTGTATGTGATGGAACGGGCGGTGCTGAGCACTCACTCGGACTATGCCGAGAAGTACACCCAGTGGCTTTTGGAGGGGTACCAAGAAGCACACGCAACGGGGAAGAACAAATATAAGGACACGATGAAGAAGTTGGAGGAAGTGCGGTTGCGGGGACGTAAGCGTTCCATGTTGGGATAGACTGTTGATAGACATTTTGGACTCATCCTCCGCCACCTCATGAATCCACGACATAATTATTGGCATATAATTATTGGCATTTAAAAGAAAATTATTTACATTTTGTTATCTAGTTATTCACATTTGACAATCTCATTTGATCATCTGATTATTCGTCTAATCATTCACGTCGAGTCACCACATAATCCACATCTCATTCACGCTCCCAAATGATCTGTCCCGCCGGGTGATGCCTTCTCCGAATCTCAAACACCCACTACATCATTACCGCATAGTTCATTATTTATTCACCGTAAAGCTCTTATCTTTATTCCGGCTTTCCTACCGGCTCACGCGTATTCTTGCTCCGGGGCCACATCGATGGAAGCCGGATCACCTGGAACTTGGGCTCTATGCACCGGTCAGCAAACCAGCTGCGCAACTTGCTATCAATTAAGTCCGAGATCTTTGGCACGTCTTGCAACTTGGTCCGCGAACCAATAAGCGACTTGACCGAAAACTCAAGCCGGTAATCGGGCGAGAACGAGAACATGAGCGCAGTCCCGCCGCTTGACGGACTTTCTTCCTTTCCGGTCTCGACAAAATCGGTGTCGTTGGTATTGATCAACGACACAGTCAAGCATCCGGAAAACCGCACCATCGACACCGTTAGCTGGATCGGCAAAACCGCAGTCAATGGCCGCGGATGGTTGAGAAGAAGTCTTGTCTCGATTCCCAAAGTGAGGGTGTCAGATAAGTCCACATCGATCTTGGCCTCCAACCGGCCCGAGCCATCGGCACTGTGTTGGATGCGGCAGTTGGAGAAGATGGGAAAGTCGTCGCCAATGTCGATCTCTGTCAATTTGATTTTGTCCATGAAATCGGGGAGTTCCAGGGTCTCCAAAAAGTTGCTGAGCGAATGGTAGATGTTATCGGCCAACAACGCTTCCGAGCGAAACTGCGAGATGGTCTGGGCAATAAGCACGTTAAACCAGTCCAAAGACTCTGGGTTGTGGTTGTTGACATCGTAGTACGTTTTTTCGAGGATGGTAGCCAACTTGGTGGAGTCGGCAGTGGCGCCAGATTCGGTATCGTCATTTTTCTCCCGCTTGACAATCACGCCCGAAACGTCTTTTTTCTTCAGCTTGCCATTGGCGGAGGATGCAGCCTCGGAGAACACAAAGAACTTGATGAACACGAGAAGAACCACCACCACACTCGCCTGGCCACATATTAGGCCCTGGGTGAAACTCCATGCAGTGGACTGAGGAACGTAGTATTGGGTGGGCGAGACGTGAGTCTGGGAGACTTCCATCTGCGACATAATTGTTTGATGCTGAGAGGCGGTTGAATGTGAAACGGAGTAGGTTCAATCGGTTGAAGCCTATTTGGGTGTAGTATCAAAGATGAGGATGGTAATGGTGGAGAACCAGAAGTGCGCGCAAGGTAAGAAAAGTGATCACATAGTATGGGGAGAAAATAGCCATTGATAAAACTCATACTGTAATGAACTCTGGTAGGAATTCTGGTACAGATTTTGGTATAAAATGGCGCTAAACTGGTACTAAACTGTAGTACGAAACTGGTACGAAATTCTGCTACTAAATTCTGGTACTAAAGTGGTACGAAATTCTGGTACTAAATTCTGGTACTAAACCCTGGTAAACTCTACCCACTTAACTGAATTCATTAGTTCTGCTGGACCGCATCCACAACCACAGATTTGGAACGGCCAACAGTCCGTTGAAGATCATCTCAGAGATTCTTGTTCATTTCTCATGACACCCCAGTCCCACACCCTCCAAGCGCAATTCCTTCGTCTTTTTCTTCCCGCCCGATTTCCTACTCCTCTCTCCGGCGCTTGGCCTTTTTCGCCTTTCGAGGGCTAGGCATCTCAATCAGCGGCTTCGGCTTTTCAGCCTCCTCTGGCTTTTCAGCCTCCTCCGGCTTCTCCGTCTCCGACGCATCGTCGTTGGAGTCGTCCTTGCCGATCCAGTCGCGGAAGTTGCCCAAAATGGTGCGAGGCTTTTCGTTCTTATTGGCAATGTAGCGGGATGCAAAGTCGGTCATGGGGCTCAGTGCCCGCGACACGTCCTCCAGGTCGGACGCCACCGCAGACGCAAATGACAGGATGGACAACGGGTTGTCAAACTTCTTTCCGCGCAAGTACTCGCGCACCTCAAAGTACAAGTCCTTGGACACGTTGTTGAAGTTGATCTTGTTACGCATCCAGTAGGTGCGGAAGTCACTGATGTGCTTCTTGAACTCCAACTCGTTCTTCTTCAACCAGCTGACGTTCAACTCCTTGCGGGTGGCACCCCGGGCAAAGTTGCGCATCAAGTACTTGTCGTAGTCGCGCACAATCTTGGTGATGATGTCGGAGGTGGAAATGCCCTCGGTTCTCTGCGTGGTCAAAAACATGCCGCTCTCTTTGATGGGCTTGTAGATATCGTCCGAGTCCGCGGATGCGTACGGGAGATCGTCGTGAGCCACATAGTCGATTTTGTGGTCCGCGAGAAACTTCGGGGTGACAAACCACGGCGCGTTGGGAATCACCTCGTCCACCCACCGGCAGTGCTTCAACGTATCACACCGCTGTTTGTCTGTGAGCACGGTCAAGCCCTTGCGGCGGTGGGTTTCCGCGTCCGAAGGAATGCCACACACCAACTGCACGTTGTCAAAGGCCTTCTTGGCCTGCTCCAACTGGCGCATGTGGCCCAAGTGGAACAAGTCGAAGATGCCGTCGGCGTAGATGCGGATCGGGCGGTCGGTGGGCGGCAAGTTGAACTTGAACCCGGTGGGACGGTACTTTCTGAGCGGCTCGGGGAGCTGCGCGTCCAACTCGGCCTCGCGCTTGGCGAATTCCTCCTGCTGTTTCTGTTGCTCCACTTTGCGTCTCTTGCGGTCCTGGTCGTCCAGGTCGTCGTCCGAGTTGGACGCTTCCGAGTCCTGGGGAGTAGCCGATAGTGGGGTGGACTCGGGGTCGTGGCGTTTTCTCTTGCGGAAAAGCGAGGTTATTTTGGGTCCAATGGTTTCAACCGAGAGCGTCCGCGTCAACGGGCTGCCCACACGGTCCTTGGCGTTAGTGTTGGCTCTGGCCATGGTGGTCTGGATAGGAAAAGTTGGAGCGCAGAAAAAGATCGTGGATGCGGCGCCTGCAGACGAGTGGGCTCATACGAGTGGAGAGACGAGTGCATTAGCGGGGAGAGGGGAGAGGATTACGGAGGTGGAGAAGAGTAGAGATACGGAAAGAGCGCTGAGGTAGTGCGGGGAGTGGAGGGTTTTGTGGAGAAGTTGTGTTGAGATTACTTGAGGATTGGGCGAGAATTGGGTGAGAATGGAAATTGGTGCGAATTGGTGCACAATGGTGAGATTGGTGCAAATTAGTAGAGCTTGGTGCCGATTGACTGAGATTGGTGCGCAATCCGTTCTATCCGCGCCCAATTGACAGTAGGATAATGTGGCCCCGGAGATTTAATTATATTTATTATTGACCAACGGATCGGTTCCATTTTCCCGACAGTTAAAAGCCCAAATTCTTTGTTCAAGGCCTGTGGCTTGATGTGGCGCTAGGACTACAGGGCGGGCCGTGCATGTTATTGGGACCTATGCAACAATTGCTACACTAGTAGGAAGTACCGACAATATGAAATGGTATTAGGAATCATTGAATATCATTATACCAGTAGGAAACGGTGGTCGGATATATCACTGGGAAATGCCATAAAATACCATGAATACTATAAATTCCATGAATACGATAAATTCCATGAATACGATAAATTCCATGAATACGATAAATTCCATGAATACGATAAATTCCATGAAATACCACAGACACGCCATTAAGCACCATTAAACAATAACATGAATACCTTGAAATACCGTCACGAATACCAGAGAAACACCATTAAGACACACCATTAAGAAAATACTACCAAACGTTACCAAATATTACCAGCTCCCCCTCATCAATCACTCGCATTAATCGTACACCGCGCTCGCGACAATCTTCATCTCTTCCTCGTCTGACACCAGTCGTCATCACCATGAAACAATATTCCCTCTCCGACCTAAAATTCGTCTCTCCCTCAACGCTACGCTCTTGGTTCGATTCCGGTTCGATATCGGGAAATGGCCGTTTCGCCGTGGTGGATGTACGTGATTCTGATTTCATTGGGGGCCATATCAAAGGGTGCTACCACTATCCCGCAGGAAACTTCCATACCACGCTACCACAACTCCGAGAACGACTCGTTGATAACAAAATTGACGACGTGGTGTTTCACTGTGCGTTATCCCAGGTCCGCGGACCTCGTTCCACCTTGATGTTTTTGCGCTCGTTGAACGATCTTCCCGAACCTGAACGGGTGTTGTTAGAGAAACTCAATGTGCACGTGTTACAAGGTGGCTTTACTAGCTGGCAGTACAAGTATGGCGATGACTCAGCTGTGACGGAAGGCTACGTAAAGGATTTGTGGGACTATTAGATGCTTTTGATGAAATAGGTCAACATGTCCTGGTGAGACTCGGATGGGTCGGTTTGAAGTCCACATTTCACATGTTCCATATTTGCAATTGGCTTGAGCACATATTCGAATTCACATTCGCTTGGAGGGCCCAGCTTCTACAGTCCATCACTATATAATCTTTGGTCATACGCCACAAGGTACCGTTTTGGTTTGATTCGGCACCTTTACTCCATGCGGTGTTCTTAACTTCTGTTCTACTCTGCTCTAGGAACATATGTATATTGCAAGAACGTCAGATTACTACGAACGTCAGATTAAGCTCGGGCCATTGTAGACATGCTGATACTGCTGTTGTTGCTGTTGTTGCTGTTGCTGTTGCGCCGTGACTTGGTTGTACAAGCTCAATCGGGCATTGTTGAGGTAGCCGTTGCGGACCTGCTCCTGCTGCGTTTGAGGAAACACGGGAATGGTGGGCAAATTCTCTAATCCACCCGCGGTGGGTTGCGGTTTCAACGGAGCCTGAGGCGTGGGCCCCGTATTGAATACATTGGTGGTGGATTGCGATACCTTGAATGGATTGCTGCCGGTAGCCGTGACCAGTACCTTTTCCGGCTCTTTCTGGAACGACAACGCAGTGGTGTTGGTGTTCGAAAACCGCGTGTTACCAAATGGGTTGGTTGGGTTGACGCTCACACGGTTAGGCGACGCCATCCGCGCAAACGGGTTTGAGTCGCTGCGTTCTCCATTCTGGATGCCAGTGGGCTGCTGCGTCGGTTGAGAGGGTTGGTAACCAGTCAACAGTTGTTGAACTGGCGGAAATCCTGTAAACTGCTGTTGCACCGGCTGGTTTTGGAATCCTGTAAAGTTCTGCTGCACCGGCTGGTTTTGGAATCCGGTGAACTGCAGTTGCACCTGTTGGTCGGGAAGGCCCGTGGCATGTGTTGGCTGATTTTGAAACCCGGTGAATTGATTCTGCACTGACTGGGAGCCTGTAAATTGGGAACCCTGGGTACCAACGCCTGTTTGGGTGCTGGTGACGAATGGATTTCCCGTTGTTTGTGGATGGCCGTACCCACCAAAACCTATACCGGTAAAGGTCGGAGCAACCGCCACAGCACCACCCCAGGGGTTGACGGTGGATTGCTGCACAAGTAATGTGCCGCTGCGATGCAAACCGTCTTGGCCCTGCGGTTGAAATTGCTGCTGCTGTTGGAGCTGTTGCTGTTGGAGCTGCTGCTGCTGAAGTTGCTGCTGTTGGAGTTGCTGCTGCTGAAGTTGCTGCTGCTGAAGTTGCTGCTGCTGAAGTTGCTGCTGCTGAAGTTGTTGGGCTCCATCTTGCTGACTCTGTTGAAGCTGGTGCGCTGGCTCCAGAGATCCCGCCTGGCCTCGCTGCAAGTACTCCCGCCGGTTTGCCTCGAAATTAGGGTCATGCAAGTACTCCTCCAACAGCGACGTCAACGCCGTAGGCGCATGCTTGATCGTGGGAACGTGCAACTTGGTGGCATACTCCAAGTGCTTCGCCACGCGCAAGTAGTCAATCACATACTTGGTCTGGTCCACAAACTTCTTGTACACCTCCAACGCGCGCTCCGCGTCATTGTGGAACATCTCGAAGTAGTGCTCGAGAATGTTGATCACGCCCTCGTTCAACTCCTGGAAAAACGCCAAGAGGTCGTTGACCAAGAGCCGGAACGCCGTCAACACAATGTCGTTCTTGATCTCGCCCTCCATGAAGCTGTTCTTCAACAAGGCGTCAATCTGCTTCTGCACGCTCTCGCACTCCCGAAGAAGCCCCTTCTCCACCGTCAACGTCCGCAACCGCCCGCCCTGCTGGCTGGTGGAGTTGTTGACGCGTTCGTCCCGCACATAGTCCACGTGCGTCGAGCCAAAGTGCTTCACCCGTGCGGACAAGTACCGCAGGTACTTCATGATGTACCTGACGTCCGTATTGGCGCCAGAGTGTTTGTATATGGGCAGATGGGACAAATTGAGCATGTGCGGGGCACTGGACGCCAAGTACTCCAAGGTGACATTGCGATCACCCTCCCGTATCATGATGTGCACGACGATCAACGCCTTGTATACCACCAGCCACGCCGAGTCGTGGAGCCGAAGCGCCAATGTTTTCATGATGGTGTTGAAGTTTTCCGACGCCACATCGTGGGAAAGAGAAGTGGCCATAAGAATTGGCTCGATATACTTCGCTTTCGGCGCCGCCACCTTGAGTTTAGTGGCGCCCTTGACGATTTTCTCGTAGGTGGTCATTTTGGCGCCAAAAGAGGTTGAAGTGAATGTGGTTTTGGGTGCGCGGGCCGGGTGCACGGTTGTTTAGAGGCGGAATTGGGTGATAGGGGAGTTGAGGCCCGGGGAGAAAACGGATTCTGAGGGAAGCTGGGGTGGAATTGGAGTGGAGAAGATTAAGCCGTGTTGTTTTAATTATTTTATTGGGGGTTGTGTGGGTGTGTGGTGGGGATGGTAAGGATGAGGCGGAAGCGTTAAAATGAGGCGCACTAAGAGGAAGTATAGACAAGACAGGAGTAGTCGCAGAAAGGCAGAGTAGTAGATAGTAGAAAGTAGATTAGTAGGGTAATAGAGTAGGGTAATAGAGTAGGGTAATAGAGTAGGGTAATAGAGTAGGGTAATAGAGTAGGGTGGTAGAGTAGTAGAGTAGTAGAGTAGTAGAGTAGTAGAGTAGTAGAGTAGTAGAGTAGTAGAGTAGTAGAGTAGTAGAGTAGTAGAGTAATGGGGTAGAGTATCAACACATCCTAGCAGGCTTCATTTACGGGTTACCCGATATCCTAATTTGCACAATATTATACCGTCGGCCCCGACGGATACAGTCCAGAGCAATTAGGTGTTACTGGCCAAGGTCAGTCTCATTAAAATCATACCGACGAACCAGTAACCGAAGGATTACTCGCAAAAGCAGAGTAAATGAAGTACAAACCGAATGATTAACATATGCATCCCAACATTGGGGACAGAATATTTCAAACGACGGAATAATTTGACATTTCCCGAGCGACAAATTCTTCCAGTTATACCGTGCGCACAATCCGTTCTGGTTACGCTATCGTGTAACGGAACCGGAAGTACCACCCAAATGGATCTTTTGTCTGGTGGGCACTGAAGGATTTTAAGAGTGGATATTGAGAGAGTGGATATTGAGAGAGTAGAGATTGAGAGAGTAGAGATTGAGAGTAGAGATTGAGAGTAGAAATTGAGTGAGATCTCGCAAGAGTTGGAGTGAGATGGAGTGGCGACAGTTGCAGCACTCACCTCCATATCACACACTCCGGGCGATCTACTTCCCTATCCATGATCATGCATTCTATGTACAAACCTATTTCGTCTTCATTCCGCCTCTCTTCTCCAAAAAGTCCTTGGCCTCGTTCACCTTGGTCGCCAAGAGCGACGAACCACCCTTATCCGGATGGTTGGCCATCATCAACTTTCTGTGCTGCTCCTTCAATCTGGCCTTCGACAAGGTGGACTCTTTCAAGTTCAAAATCTGCAACGCCTCCTTGGCACTCATTTTGGCGCCAAAAGAGCCCTTAATAAACGCCTTACCGCCCACACCCGGCTGGTTGGACTTCTTGAAACCAGCAGCAAAGTAAACAAGTCCAAAAGCACCCAATCCAGTGATCCATGGGTGTTCACTCATCCAATCGCACCCTTTGTCAAAATACCACTCCGCCGAGCCCTCAGCGGCCAGTTTTTTTTGCAAATGACCGGTGAATTGCGGTTGTGGCGCATCAACGGTTTGTGCCTGCGTGTTTTCTCCAGGAATCTTTAGCGTGGGTACCTCCATGTTGGTTGTTGGTAAGAAATTTTCTCGCCTCGATTTGGGTATGGCCAATGTCACGTGCACGGTCGGAGACGGGTTCGGCAAAAGGGAGGCGAGAAGGGTTTATGAGAGGAGAAAGAAATGCGGACAGGGTTCGGTTATGGCAGATACTGGTGCCTTGGATTTGGGTGGGAGGATTTGGGGCGAGGATTTGGGTGGGAGTCGGATTGTACCAGAGAGACTGAGCATTTGCAATAGTGGCATTAAGTCCAGATAATAAAGAGGTTACCAATTTTACATTTGCATTTCCACATTGAAACCGTGGACTTCACCCAGTGCCTACTATCACGTGCGATCAATACATCAACCAGCACACACCACCACATCGTAACACCCCCGCCTAAACCATATAATACCACATATGTTTTGCCTCACGGATTTTTCTCAGGCATACTCGGGTCTTGGGAGGCAGTATTGGCGCACCCGATCTGGCACGGTGCAGGAAGCGCCTTTTTTTTTACTCCATCTCATCCCATTATCGCAACCGTCCATCCCTCAACCTTTTTGCATTTCAAAACAACCAGCATAACATGAGAATCTACTCGTGCCATTTTTGCTCGTCGCCGGTCTACCCCGGCAAGGGAATCATGTTCGTCAGAAACGACGCCAAGGAGTTCCGTTTCTGCCGGTCCAAATGTCATAAAGCGTTTAAGCAGAGAAGAAACCCAAGAAAGTTAAGATGGACCAAGGCGTTCAGAAAGGCCGCGGGCAAGGAGTTGGTTGTCGACTCCACCTTGACGTTTGCCGCCAAGAGAAACGTTCCTGTCAGATACAACAGAGAATTGGTTGCCACCACGTTGAAGGCCATGTCCAGAATCGAGGAAATCAGACAAAAGAGAGAGAGAGCGTTCTACAAGAACAGAATGAGAGGCAACCGCGAGCGCGACTTGGCGTTGGACCGCAAGTTGGTCGAGAAGAACCCCGAGTTGTTGAGAATGAGAGAGGTGGAGTTGCAGAGAAAGGCGGCCAAGTTGAACGCGGCCGAATCGGAAGACGAGGACGAGGACATGATGTCGGTGGAGCTGGAGTCCGAGTCCGAGTCCGAGTCCGAGGCTGTGAAGCAAAAGGTGGTGTTGAAGGCCAAGAGAAAGGCCAGAGCTTAGTTGTACAAGGAAGGTTCCATACATATTACACATACACGACAATATTGACGGGAGTAGGTTGGGACCGCGTGGTGTGGCGCTGGATTTTGGCATGGTGTTTGTTCGGTTTGAGGCTCTTCAGTTTGTCAGTTGAGTTTCTCAGTTTAGTAGTCTCTTGAGCTGTCTTCAGTTTATCTGTTGAGTTTCTCTGTGGAGTTTCTCTGTGGAGTTTCTCTGTGGAGTTTTTCTGTTGAGTTTCTCTGTTGAGTTTCTCTGTTGAGTTTCTCTCCAGCTTCTTAGTTCAGTTTCTCAGTTCAGTTTCTCGGTTTGGTGGTCTCTTGGGAGGGCTTCAGGTTCTCCGTTTTTAGAGTCTACAGTCGATATTAACTTTCATACATTTTTAACTGCATAATCACCGAGCGTAGGTCACATTAGATCAATCACTAGTCTTTCATCTGTTCCACTTCTTCCTCGCCAGGTGTTTTAAGAAAACGCTAATGGTACCAGTACCAGTTCATCTCTCAAATCACATCAGCCGTGCCCTTGTGATCATTGGCCAATACGGTTTTTGGGTCGAGCGTAGTTCGGGTTCCGGAACCTTCTCTTCATATTTAGGCAATTGCTGCTGGTTTCTCAGGGCCTCCATCAAGAGCGAAACCGTGGCCAAGTGGGCTTCGGAATGGATTTGATGGTATTGGCTCCGCTTGACAGGAGACGAGTCGAGTTCAAACTCGTCTCGACTCCTTTTGTAGGGAGAAGAGCTATAGTAACACTCAGACATGGTAAAACTAACGTTTTTGGCCGGGAACACCAACTTCAGAGAGAACCAGGTGGTATTGTGGACTAGATAATAAGTCGCGATTGACGCGTTTTGTCCTGTCATACGTGTGATATACAACGATCGGTGGGAATGCTCCAACCGAGGGGAAAAACCCGCCAAATCTAAGCAAAACCATTGTATCGGTTAAAATTCCGTAGAACTTCGGGCCCACGCCTGTTGTCTTCCCGTGGGCAACTTTAGAGTTTTCGCGTGTGGAAATCTCACTTCTCACTCATCTCAAGTTAAAACCCCACCATGACTTCTTCTATAGTCAAACAAAGCATCAGCCGCGAGATCCCGACCCAAGTGGAACGGGAGACGTTGTTTCTCGTCAAGGCTGCAACGCCCTTTATCTCTGCAGTCAAGAGAATTGATTCCATACTCGACAAGTTCGACAGAGATGCGGTTGAACATAAAAAATTCCACCGGGGAAACTACAAGAAAATCAAGTACATCCGGATCAAAGGGCTGGGTAAAGCAATGATGAAAGTATCATCTCTAGCTGCCCATTACACGAAGAAAGGATACAAGGTCGATGTTTACACCGGTTCTATTGAAGTGACGGACGAGATCCATCGCAAAACCGAACAGTCCACCAAAGACGACGACAGTGACACCGAGTGCGAGTTGAAAAAGCGCAAGATCAGTTATGTGGAGGTGAAAGTGTGGTTGAAAAGAGATTCATAACTTCATTACTATACATGGAGACTACACGGTCTGTTCTGCCATTTTGCGAACACACGCTTCTTTGATGTGGAGTAGCTCCACCACATGCCGTTCCACCTTGGAAGACTTCTTTGTTTTGCGGCCAGAACTAGCAAAGTCTGCTTTCAAGGTTGAATTCGATTCGTCGTCCTTCAATTGCACCCCAAAAAGCTGTTCCCCTCTTTCTATTAGCAGGAGACACTTTGGGTAATCTCTTAAGTAGTATGCTTTTTCACACGCGTGCAAGATGTGAACCCGGTCGATTTTCTTTGAATTATCCAATGCATCGAGACCTTCTTGCTCGAAAAGCCAGTTGTCGGTGTTGATTTTGGGTCCACTGGCGGCATATTGCGTTTTCTGCTCGAGAAACTCCTCCTCGGTTTGCGCTTTGCGCTGTTTGGCTTTTTTCTCCAACAGAAGTTCGTTCACTTGCACCGTCGCCTCTTCTACGGCTTTTTCGGTGATATCAGACATTGGCTATGATAACAGTTAGGATGCTAGCTAAAGAAAAAAATGCTGGATCGTGCAGGATGTGGCCATCGCCTGAAGCCAACTTCGCAACACGAAAGGAATTTATAAGTACAGCCAGATCAAATAGCTAGTAGCTACTCCAAATGTAATTAGTTAGACGGTCTAAGGGTTATCATGTTGTTATAATATGTGGCGCACAATTCACAGGGAGAGAATAGTGAGGTTGTGGTTTATTGGGTGAATCGTACTGCTGCGAACTGGTTATTATCATTGTTGTGAACTGGTTTCTATCAGTATCGTGAACAGTTTTATATCGTACTGTTGTGAATAATGTCAACCAAACTCGTTCAAATCATATCCGAGTAAGTCTCACGGTTATGTAAGGTAAATTTCCTTTTTTACTTGGACGAGGAAACAATCGCTTGATCAGCGCCAACTACTTGGCACCCTCCTACAATGAATATTTCATAACGCTTCAACCCTTATTTTTTTTTTTTCTTTCAAAATGCCTAATAAAATGAGACAGTACGATACGGCTCTAAAGAAGCGACATAAATTTCTTGAAAACGAATAGGAAAATAATCGGTTCATCAAACGGTGCAGAGCTGCATCCTTGCGGCATTCCCCGAAAGTTACGATACGACACGCTAGCCGGAATGTACATTTTACTTGAGCAAAAAATATCAACAAAAATTTGAGTGGATTGTGGTCTAATCCAAGGTACCCTAGTTTGTAAATTGCCTCCTACGGTCCCACTTGAAGTGTATGGACCTTATCTCTCAGAATGCGCGAGGGATTTCCGTATCTGTATCTCTGTACTATCAGTCGCGGCTGACACATTCTAACCCAGTTCTTTCTGTTCAAATGGAGTCTGAAGCACTCCTTGGGGGCGGAACTCCTGTTTTAGTTCATTCGGAGACATACCTGGGCCGCAAACACTGGAAAATCCGGTTCACGATTCTTTCCATTTTTGGAATTCTTACCCTGTACTATTTGTACCTGCTGATATTCTCGTGGAAACATGGATTCGGGATGCATTATGTTTTGGAGGGAACATCGCCCCTGAGAATAAACACCACTGTGGCCCAATTAGAATTAGATAAGATATTGTCCGAGTCTAACTTGGCAAGAAACTGGTCATACCACTACACTCAAGAACAGCACCTCCTGGGGCAAAACCCAGGCTTGGTTGATTGGACCAAGCAGAAATTTCATGAGTTTGGATTGGCTGAAACTAAAGTCGAAACCTACTATGTTCACTTGAACACCCCAAAGGCTCATGCGTTGAATTTGTTGGACAAGAAGGGTAAGATCATGTATTCGGCGCCCTTGGAAGAAGATTCTTTGGAGGAGGACCCAACCACCCAGAACAACACAGTTCCTACCTTTCACGGCTACTCCGCGTCGGGAAATATCACAGCATCATACTTTTACGCCAACTACGGCAGAAAAAAGGACTTTGACGCTTTGAACAAACTTGGAGTGGACATGAGAGGAAAAATCGCCATTGTGAGGTACGGTGAGATCTATCGTGGTCTCAAGGTCAAGTTTGCCCAGGAATCCGGTGCTTCGGGAGTTGTGATGTACTCTGATCCAGGAGATGATGGAGAATTTATTCCACAAAATGGATACGAAACGTATCCCAAGGGTCCAGCCAGAAATCCTTCAAGCGTCCAAAGAGGTTCGGTGATGTACTTATCGTATCTTCCGGGTGATCCAACTACTCCAGGTTATGCATCAACCAAAAATGCGCCAAGAGTAGATCCGCATGGAACCATCCCCAAGATTCCTAGTCTCCCGATCAGTTATCGCGAGGTACTTCCTATTTTATCAGAATTAAATGGTTTGGGAACCAAAGCTTCTACATTAGGTCCTGACTGGGTCGGAAAATTAGAGGGATTTGACTACCACATTGGGCTTTCCCCTAAAAGTGATATTTCTTCTCCGCAACTCAATCTTTTCAACGATCAGGAGTACTCGATCGTACCTATCCACAATGTGTTTGGTACCACTAAAGGAATTGTTGAAGATGAAGTGGTCATCGTGGGTGGCCATAGAGACGCTTGGATTCGTGGTGGGGCAGGGGACCCTAACTCTGGTCTGGCCGCTATGTTAGAAATTATTCGTGCTTTTCAGGCGGCGTCAGCCAAAGGATTCAAACCTTACCGTACTATATTATGGGCCTCCTGGGACGGAGAAGAGCCTGGATTGCTTGGTCTGACAGAATGGGCTGAGGATCACGCATCTAAACTCCAAAAAGATGTGGTGGCATATTTGAATCTTGATTCGGCTGTTACAGGAAACTCATTGCTGATGGAGTCGTCCCCTCTTTTGAAGAATATTCTACTTGAGGTTTCCAAAACGGTAGAGTACCCCAAAGGTGGCACATTGTACGATCATTTTCTCAATGGCCCATTTAAAGGAGACGTCGGCATTTTGGGTAGCGGATCGGACTATACGGTATTTTTAGAGCATTTGGGGATTCCATCGTTTGATATTGGATTTGCAAGCGACCCCGAAACTGATCCCGTTTACCAGTACCATCTGAACTACGACCTGTTCTACTGGATGGAGACTTTCACCGATCCGGGATTTGTATACCACAACACAATGGCCAAGTATTTGGGAAAGGTGGTCATGGCGATAGCCGGACCAGAGCTTGTTCCGTTTGGTATCTATGACTATGGTGCGGATATTGAATCGTACTTTGACGATGCACTCAAATCTGTTCCGGTCTCATGGTACAAGTACAAAGCGAAAGGAGCCCGTCAACTGGAGCCGGCTCACAGAATTTCCAAAGAATTCCCCAACATTCAGCACGGTCATGTAGAGTTCATCAGGGAATTCAAGGAGGCGGTAAGATTGACCAAGAAATCGATTGAGTTGTTCAAGAATACAGGCAAGCGTGTGGACGCCAGTCGAAAGAAGTTGCAAGAAAACTTGTACACCAAAAAATCGTTCTGGCGCCGTTTGCGGGACCGGTCTAATATGGCGCTCACTAACATGAAATTGACATATTTGGACAGAGTTTTCTTGTATGGCAAGGGACTCAACGACAGACCTTGGTTCAAACATGTCATTTTCGCCAGTGGGAGATATACCGGATACGCGGGGCAGTCTTTGCCTGGTTTTAGAGAAGCGATTGAAGATAACGACCCCGAGTCTGCTGTTTCGTGGCTTAATGTGTATTTGCGGGCACTATTGATGGAAAGCGGTATTTTGGCCATCAATGTATAAATACTGTTCTTATATAAACAATACGTCACCTGAGGTGAGCGCTCGAAGTGGTTATGGGTGTGCGCGGTATAGATCTAACTTGATTGCGCAGGAACACTACTATTAGGCACTTCAAGATAATGGAACCGTTGACGCTACCAGAATTGTCTGCAAAAATTGCCACCAAAGAACAGGCACGTGCACTTTTTGACTCGTATGACCACTTTATTTTCGACTGTGATGGTGTGATCTGGCTTGATCGCGACCTTATTCCCGGGGTGGCTGATTTCTTGACCAATCTCAAGCAAAATGGAAAGTCATTTGTGTTTGTCACCAACAACTCCCGGACGTCCCGAAATGATTATGTGGAGAAGTTTGCCTCTTTGGGCATTGAGGATATTCCCAAATCCTTGATTTTCCCCACCAGTTACGCTGCGGCGTGGGTTCTCAGAGAAACATTCAACATCCCACCCAACTCCAAGGTATGGGTTTTCGGCGACTCTGGAGTCGAACAAGAGTTACGGGAAATGGGTTATATCCCCGTTGGAGGTACTGATCCTCGTTTGGGTGAAGAGTGGCATCCTGAACACGAGCTTATGAAGGTTGATCCAGAAGTTAAGGCCATTGTGGTTGGCTCAACGAGAGACGTGTCGTATCTCCGCATTTGCAGCACTCTTCAGTACCTTTTGCATAATGATAGAGGTCTTCCATTCATTGGAACGAATATCGACAAGACCTTTCCTGGTGCCAAGGGCCAGATCTTGCCCGCTGGGGGTTCTATGGTGGTGATGATGGGCCATATGAGTGACCGCGAGTTTGTTGGCGTAGGAAAACCCAGCCAAGTGTTTTTGGATATGATTTTAGCTCTGACTGGTTTTAGGAGAGAAAAAGCGATCATGGTGGGTGACACATTGTACACCGATATCAAATTTGGGAATGACGGTATCCTTGGAGAGGGGAAGGGATCGTTGCTAGTTTTGAGTGGAGGAACGAAAGAGAAGGATTTGGTGAAGGTGGCCGACATGTCAGAGTTGCCGGCTTTCTATTTGGAGTCGTTGGGCCATCTCCAGGCTTTGTTGGTGGATTAGAGATCATAGACTGCCAGAACGTATAAGAAACTAGAATATACAAGATTAGAGACTTGGGATCTACATACGCTGAGTTTCGCTGTGGGGTTTTTCTATACTTCAAATCTTCAAATCGTACAATATTAGACTGATGGCTGAAATGTGGGCTGGTTGAAATACTGGCAAGCAAGCACGTCAATCGCACCATATATTTCGCGCCTAGCACTCTAAAGTGGGAACAAGATAGTTGCCACACCGACTATCCAAAACTTTGAAAAGATGCGCTTTTCGAATAATCACAATTTCATAATTTGAGTTCTGGTCTTTTTGACACCGTATACCCCTGTTGTAGCACCTACGCCATGTTCCATCTCATATCCCCGGATACTTGGATCGGTGTGCACACATGCAAGTCCGATATGGATTCGTTTCCGCTGAAGGACACTCTATTGCCATCATGCTCAACTTTTCCGGTTCCACCAAGAGAAGAGTGGTCAATCTCGGAGACAAGAAGGCTCCTCGTGGCAAGAGTTTTTTGGAACAATCTAAACTTGACCGTTTGCAAAGGGAAAGTGCTCGCCAGAAAGAGAAATCAGCACTCTTGATATCTCGATATATCGTACGCAGATTGGATTTGCTTCGCTCTTCCGATGCATTCTTACACCAATGGCTATCTGAGCCACTTGATACTGATCGGAAACACATGAAAGCATTGCAGTTCGAATTCATTGCGAAGTATGGCCGCCGAGACGATACGCTTTTGTTACTTGGAGCGCTTACTCAGATTTGCGACAGCGACAGAATCACCCTGGACACAAACCAAATCTATATTGGGGCCCTTTCTAAGGCGTTGGATCGCGTGACAGATTCTCTGGCAGTGGTTAAATGTTTGGGTTTTCTTTGTCAACGATATGGTGCCCCGCCTGCTTTTGCTGGAAGAAAGAAGCTTATCCAGTCACTAACTCTGATGTTCTCCCGAACAGGAGAAGAGAGTATTGTTGAAACGATTTTTGCTTTGGGGCCTTTCGACGGACTGTTTATTCCTTTTCTTGCTATAATTCCTGAGGCGTTTCTTCCTACTTCGTCCAACGCTGTTGATGCTATCCACGCTACCCTTTCGGGTGGAGACGCATCGAAACACATTTCTCAACTTCTGGATCGTCAGAAGATTCAGTTGCTTGTGAATGTATTGGTTATTGAAGGAGACCAGAAAGATTTCAACATTCATGCCACCATTCTTTCCCATTTTCACTTCTCTATAGTTGCATCCACCAAAGGAGACAATGGCATGTTCCGGGAAAATTCATCACCAGAGCAAAGGGTGATGGAAGTTAGTCTGGAAACACTCTCAACCATTCTGGTACTTTATGAACCGGCTTACATTAACTATGCATTCAAAATTATTACCACTGCTTCTGCCTCCTCTCTAGCGGCTCATTCTCTTTCCCTGTTGATGCACTTGGTCCCGGAGTATAAGTCCCGGATTTGTATGCTTATTTCCATTACTCCAGGATTACAGCAATGGCTATTTTCCTCACTTTCTGCCATGCCGGCGTTTTCTTGTATTAAATTATGCGATAATGACCGCTTGACATTTAAAGAACTTGCTGAGTTGGTTTCTCTGTACGCGAATGAATCTTTCTGGGACTTGCTATACATTTACGAGCAATTGCTCTCTTACTCGATGATTGTTGCAAATACGTTTGCGGACAATTCTCTGAACCCGTTCCAACTAGACCAGCTTATGGAATTTTGTCAGTTCTTAAAGCATTTCTGCCTCACATTGGTATTCTGTTCGAACGAATCCTCCACCACCATTGCAATTGACTTGCATGAACTTAAAGAATCATCCATTTCTCTACTCAACCAACTTTACATGACCAACTTGCATCTGAACCACCTTCCTCGCGATTTCTGGAAGCTCCTGCTGATCAAGTTTGAAATTAATCTTTTAATCCAGATAATTCTAGAGGAAGATGCTTACCGCGTTGCTCCCGGTTCTGATTTTTCTGATGATGAAGATCACCCTGTTGGTTTTTCCAGGCAGAGCAAGAGTTCCAAACCACGTACACCGGACATGACGTCCAAATTGGAGATCTTGAATCGAATTCCATTTTTCGTTGATTTTTTCGATCGGGTAAAAATATTTCAAAGTCTTTTGAAGGCTGACCAAAACCGTATTTTGTCTCGGTCGGAATTTGCAATGTTCTATGACGGCGCTAATGACAAATTGACTGCAGATATACACCGGGAAACACTCCTTAAAGATGCATTTGACCAATTTTATTCCACGGGTTCTAACTTCAAGAATAAGATTCAGGTGACTTTTTTCAATGAGCATGGTCCAGAAGCAGGGATAGATGGAGGCGGCCTTACCAAGGAGTTTCTCACTAGTGTTGTAAAGGAGGGATTTAATCCTTGCGCCGATCTCCACCTATTCAAGGAAACTGAGGCGGAAAACGAGCTTTATCCCAACGACGATGTGTTCTTGAAAATTTCAAAGCATATCGATATTGCGCGGCAGAAGGAGCGGCTACAATACCTCCAATTTCTTGGAATGATTGTTGGAAAGTGTCTCTACGAGAGTGTATTGATTGATGTCTCATTTGCACCTTTTTTTCTAGCCAACTGGAAAGTGGGACATTCGACGCATAGCTCGATTGGTGACTTGTCCTACTTGGACACTCAACTATTTGCCAGCTTAAGTAAGCTATTAAACATGTCCGCAGAAGAAATTGATGAGTTAGATCTCTCGTTTGTCATCAATGAGCAGGTGGGCTCGGAGGTACTTCAGTTTGATTTGGCCCCGCCAAATGGTGAACTAATGGCAGTTACTAAGGCCAACAGACTCCAGTACGTGCACCTGGTGGCCAATTTCAAACTCAAGCAGTCACTCAAGGTCCAAACCAATTACTTCCTCGAGGGACTCTTTGATGTCATCGATGCCCCGTGGCTCAATATGTTTGATCCGTTTGAGCTTCAGATGTTGATCAGTGGAGGTAACGACATTGATGTGGAAGACTGGAAGCAGAATGTGCACTACGGCGGCTATTTTGATGACGATGTCACCGTGAATCTATTTTGGGAAGTGGTGCAAGAGATGTCGCCGCAGGAACGGTGTGCATTGGTGAAGTTTGTGACGTCTGTATCCCGAGCCCCGCTTCTAGGATTCAAAGCACTCACGCCACATTTTGGAATCCATAATAGTGGCTCCCCGGACCGATTGCCCACTGCTTCCACTTGTGTGAATTTGTTGAAATTGCCCGACTACAAGAACAAGCAATTGATCCGCGATAAGCTATTGTATGCAACGCAAGCGAATTCCGGTTTCGATCTTTCGTGATTCCTGCAGACACTCGGAGATCGCATTCCCCCGCCGTTCCTTCTGGTCTTGCTGTTACGGCTCATTATGTTTCGTTCACTGAGTTTTCGCATCAGTGGTATAGTCAGATCACAGCGGCTCATCAAAACGCGACATTTTGGCGTTTCTGTCCTTCGGCTGATTGTCAATCCGCTACTTCCGTTCGATGTGTTAGAAGAGTTAGACGATGAAACGATTGAGCAGAATGAAGAGTTGAAGAAGCAGAAGAAAAAGCTCATTCGCGAGAAGAAGATCATGACAAAGAAATTGGTTGATGCCAAAGCGCAAAAAGGAGATGGTGACGAGCAGGGATTGAGTACGGTGGTGAAAGAAACTGGAGTAGTATCTGCAGAAACCACATTTTCCCATCCATCCTCATCTGAACTGGAAATGCCGTCTGCCGGAGGAAACGGTGGTCTGAGTGGAGGTAATGGCGGGAGTGGCCGACCGCCTTCTAACTCCGAGGAGGACGACAAGAAGAATAAAGATAAGGAAATGGAGAAAGAGAACCAGAAGAAAGAGGAGAAGGAAATCGAGGAGGAAATCGATGCTGAAGAGGGAGAGGATACAGAGCAACGCAAAACACCCTTGCGCGACGCGTTGAACCGTTTCGGAAGGTTTCTCTTCAAATGCCTCGAGACAATTGGCATAACTTTGAGCTCCTTGGGTGTGCTAGGTCTTTCTGGTCTTTTATATCACAAGTTCTACAACTCGCATGTGCTCAAGAAGATGGACGAAGCGTTTCAGAACGGCGATCCCGCTTATCAGCTCGCCATGCACAAAAAGACCAATAAAAATAGCCTGGATGGCAATCCGGTTGATTTTGACGACGAGGACGATCTTCTGGACGATCTTGCCCAGTATTGGGTTGAGCGACCGCAGCAGAAACTCCTTGATGACATCATTAGCGGAAAAATCAGAGGACGCTACTTTCTAGCTGTTGGAGAGAAAGGTACGGGTAAGACCACCTTGATCATGGAGGCCATGAAAAAAATTGACGGTAAGAACGTTGCTATTTTCGATGCCCATGCTGACCCGGAGATATTCCGGATTCGGCTCGGGCGAGCCCTAAACTTTGCTTACAATGAAGACTACATAGGATCATTATTCAGCATCCGGGGTCCTCGTGATACGACTGCTTTGCTTGATATTGAACGGGCGTTCAATAAGTTGGAGCTGTTAGCCATTTCTCGGCGCATATCGGGGAGATCTGAATCGCCCATGGTTCTTATTATCAACAACTCGCACTTGATCAAGGAGAATGAAGAGGGGGTTAAGCTTTTGGAATTGTTGCAACAGAAAGCGGAGAGCTTGAGTGCGTCCGAGTTGGTGACGATTGTTTTCAACAGTGATGATTATTGGGTCTATGAGAAATTAAAACGACTTGGCACCCGGCTTGAATTGATAAACGTGAAGGACTTCAATCGAAAGGAAACGGTCAATGTGTTGCAGTTTATTCGAGGAAAATTTTATCCTCCCACCAAATATCCCGACCAGCAGCTTCTGGAAGATGCTTGCCACCGCATTTATGATTTGATCGGAGGCAGACCACAACACATCAGTCAGGTCTCGCGACATAAAGACGTGATCAAGGCGTGTCATGAAATCATTGACCGCGAGAAGACTTGGTTTCTCAATCAGTGTGGATTATTGGGAGAGGAAATGGATGACGACGTGATGGAATTTGGAAAATTTGCTCTGAGTGCAATGTTGCTCATGCATGAGTTCGTCGTCATGGATCGGCAGCGAATGAATACGCTTATTTCCAAAGACGAGCCAGATACCAAGGACTTGTATAAGGACCATCAATTACCGGAACTCCCGCTCTGGCGCTCGCGGCAGATAATGACGCGGCCAGATTACATTCAGCAGTACGACAATCTCAACATTTTCACGGTGGATTCCGATTCGCGGGTACGGGCAGACTCTGTGCCGATGATGCGAGCATTTCACGAAATTGCGTCGCAGCCCCATTTTGACGAATTGTTAGAGGATACGGTACAGCGGGTAGCTGCTATTGAGTCCTTGAACAGAACAAGGGAGTTGGTGATGAAAGATTTGGTGCTTGGAGATCTGTACAATGTTGAGGGGAAAGACCTGAGGTTTGTGATTGGTATGACCAAGCGGGATGAGGGAGACGGAGCACATGGCCACGAGCTCTACATGGAAGAAATCAACAAGAATGATCACCGAAAAAAGTGGTGGAAAAAGCGTATGGGCCGGTTCGAGTCATATCTTCCGCCGGCAAGTGGAGACGACTAATCCTAGAACTAGATCTTCGAAGTAGGATAGAATTGCCGGTATATCTGATTGTGATCCTGTCTATATAAATTCACATGGTAAATTTCAGGGCAAACCGGAAACAAAAGTACGAAAGTAGATACAACGCATAAGGCCACAACTGCATCGGCTATCTATTAACAGTACATATTTAGGTGCCAAGCGAACTTGATGGAAGCAGGTAGCTTGTTTAACCCAAATAAAGCGGGAGTGCATCCGGAACTCCGTTTAATGTCCGTTTTGGAACCCGGGTGCTCAAAGCTGCACATGTTTCGTGACTAGGAGTGCATCAGTAAAATTACCGCACTGCCTCAAACACCGTTTATGTGCCGGTGTTGATGAAATTAGTCTATACTTTCATGTTTTGGGGGAACAATGGCTCTGCCGACTAAAAAAAAGATAGTGAAACTCAGTCACATATACCACCGCTGCTTATGTCACACGTTTAACCGAACCACTGCCATTAAATGTGCACCAAACATCGATTACCGAGCAGGAATGCGCGGGTGCCGTATGTACATGCGGAGGCATCAGCACCTGCGACAGAATTCAAACAAGCAGGAGCAGTTCCCTTCCGGCATGGGCCCGCCGTATGATATCACACGTTCTAGCATATTCCAAAAGTTGTTTGCAATAACGACTCGTAACGACCGCTCGTAATATTTTAGACCCTCGTATCACCAAATCGTAACCACAAAAGTCTTTCAAAATAAACCCTCGTAAAAGAAGGCCACATATGCTGCAGATGCTCCCACTTTGGGGGTTGCGGACGATCTTCGCATGGTTGTATGCCAACAAAAAAGAAAGGGCAAAAAATATTAAATAGCAAAAAAAAACGAAAGGCATGCATCTGACGTAAGTGCAGGGTTCCTCCCCGCCGGGCAAGTCGCACCCGCTTAGTGTTCCTGCGACTTGCCAGTGGTCACCATCGAGCACGGATCGCGGTGACACACGTGATATGTCTCACGTGTGTAAAATCGTACATTCCACTGCGGCTACGGCAGAAATCTGTGGACCATGCAGAGTGGCGCGAAAAAAGACCGCGGTGATTGACTGCTGTTGCATCCTGCAGAATGATGTGCCCTATAATTCTGCCCCCCGGTATATACCCACTGGCAAAGGGGAATTTTCATGCTGACTTTCCGCGGCGCGCTTGTTTCATGATTCAATTGGGGCCACGGGCCCGTATGCGTACCAACAATGCATCCACGCATAAATCGTATCCACACCATTTCCTCCCCCACCACCAAAAATTCCGCCAGCCTCTATCATTCAGGTGCAGAAACAGAACCAAGAAAAAATGTAACAAACGCAAACAGAAGGAAAATCAAAGTTGAGAAGCAGCCCGCGCCACAGCCGCGCGCCACGTATGATTTCCCGGTGGTGCAAGCAGAGGCTAACCTTTCCTGGACTTAATTTGTGTTTGCAACACATTTTAAGTGCAGTCGCATGACATCTGCAAGCCAATTGGCCTTGCATGGTTTACGACCGTCGGTGAGCAAACCTCAGTTTCCGGAAGGAAACGTACGCTATTTTCTCCATATTCCTCTAATTGGTGAGAGACGATAGCGACACAACCGTAAATTTAGGCGCCGCCGTTCGGCGAGGGCAAGTTACACCTGCGCGCGGAAAATATCTTCACCCTGTGACACGACGCCTGGAAACTTGAGTGGGCTTTGGAGGAGCATTGTTCACAAAAAACGCCCACCTGGCAGCACGCCCTCCGGGCGGCGGCGGTGACAGTGGCCTAAAGTGCAAAACCGGCTGTGATTGCGGTGTATGCCGACAGAATACAATGGCTCCCAATCTGAAACTGGCTCAGACTAGTGCGTGAGTGCGGCCGGATGCAACGGCGCCTCGAGAGAACGCTGCAACTGGGGATTGTGCGTGCGCTAGATAACTACAACGGAGGAATTGTGCATGCGCCAGATGTCGGCATTCAGGTGTCTGCTGCACATGCGGCTAATTTTCGTATAGTATAAACCCAGCCATGGCCCGTTCCGTCCTTCGACCCGCATCAACCGTGACAGATGCTACCGGAAGCGGGCAGGATATTATCCCGGGTAGCAGCTGACAATCTTCCCACCTGTGGACGTAAAACCTCCCCGGACGAATGGGCCCCGGTACAACCCATGTTACGTTATTCGGCGCGGGCGCATGCAGTTGGGGGCCGTAAATCCCGTCAAACCCGCACCTGCACCTGCCCGGCGGTTCTATGAATCATGCGTATCCCACAAACACCCATTGGCGGAGTTGCACACGCGGCCACCTAGTTTGACTTTTTATACTGTTTCTTTTCCACCGCCCAACCGCCACGCCGCTCTTCCCTCCCCCGTCCCACTAGTCCCTCCCCCGTCCACTCTTTCCTCCGTCGCGTCGCAGAACCGATTGCGTCGTAAATATTTCCTGCTTGGTGTGTCCACCCATCCATATCCACCACTTCTGTTTCTAAAGAACCACCTCGATCCGTTCCCAACGCTGTGCTCGACATTTGATTCCCTGTTCCGATACTCCACCCCCTTCACCGCCGTTTGCTTCAACCGCCGTGTCGTCGCCGCCTCATCCACGCGTCTTCCTCTAGTCATCATGGACGTTTTCAATTCTGCGCTCAAGAACCCTCTACCGCCCCAGCGCAAACGAGAGCTGGTGGATACTACTCCGCCCATGCGTGCCCGCGCACCACCCGATGACGAGTCTGCACGGAAGAAAAACTCCCGGCGGAAGCACCGTAACTCGCACTTGGGCTGCGGCACCTGCAAAAGGCGGCGCATCAAATGCGATGAGAACCTCCCCCAGTGCTTCAATTGCGTGAAGGGCAAGCTTCACTGTGCCTATCTTAACTTGGATGCACCCGCACGCAATGCGTTACGCATGGCCCAATTCAACCAGAACTTGCGTCAGGACCGCGTTGACGAACCCACCGCCCTCGCGCCCGAGGCGCCCGACCCCGCACGCGAGCCTGCTCCGGACCGTCAGTACGCTGCGCCAGAATACTATCAACGGCTTTTGCCATATGCGGTGCCGCTTAAGGGGCTGCCAATGCCTCCCATGCTGCAAATTGCGCACATGCCTCCGCAGGTTCAGCTGCAAGTGCCCCCGCCAATGCTGCTGCAATTGACTCTGCAAATGGCGCTGCAATTGACACCGCAAATGTCGCAACAAATTTCCCAGCATATTCCCCAGCTGATGCCGGTGGCTCTGCCCTATCCAATGGTGCTGCTCCAGCCCATACCCCTGCCCGCGTACCCTCTGATGCCAGTGCGGATGATGGCTGCGCCCCAGGTCATGTACACCGATGGTATTTCCACCCAGCCCATGATGCTTGTGCACGAAAGCGACCGGGGTATGTACGAGTCGTACTCACAGCGGCTGCTTGTGCCGATGGTGCCTATCGCGCCTGCTGCGCCTCCACCCGCACCCGCACCCGCAGTATCGCCGCAGGTACTGTTGTCGCCGCTTCCGCCCGCGCCTACAATGTCGCCGATGTTGCCGCGCATATCGGCGCTCGAGCCACCTCGTGCACCACCCCTGCCCGAGCAACCGACGGCCCAGCTGCTCAATCGCACCTCATCCATCCTGAAGTTGCTCACATAGTAGTATCCAGATGCGATGTTGGCCCACTTTACACATCCGGTATTGTTCTGATTGCGGAGGCTTACGGCAAATTGGGGATAATTGATATCACGCCCATTTCATCTGGTTGTTTCACTTTATTGCTCCAGTGCATCACGCATGCGCTGGTTAGGTGGGCATCCAGAACTGGCATAACCCTTGGCATATACATGCAAGTGGAGAGGGATTCCGCGTAATCTGCGAGATTAATTATTCATCTACACTTGACCGTTGCAGATGAGTTGTATTACATGCATCCATCTTTTCGGGGAAAACTTGGTTCCTCCGACTTACGAACGACTCGAACGTGAGGTGCATGCCGGGACATGCGCGGTTACTCCGCCCTGGTGTGCGGTTAGCCGCCTGCAGCCCCACTTCGTCTCGCGCGCTACAAGCATCGGGTCGGCATTTAATTGTCGCGCGCGCGCCCGGGTCGCGCCCCATGAACCACTATTACTCTGACTCGCTTCTCAGCGCCTACCTTGAGTCCACCGACAACCTCAAGACACCTGTGGCGGTCGAAAAAAGCCTGGATCTTCCTACATGGGCAATTGATGAATCCGAAACCCCGGCTCTGCCCGCACCGTCCGACCCCGCCACTCCCTACGTCGGGGGTTTGGGTCTGGGGCACACATCACCGTTAGTCGGTTCCACGCCAGACACCGCTTCTGGCCCGTTGACTGCAGACTTGTCTGATATATCCCGAACCCAGGCGTCGGACGTTCTGTCGGCCGCGCGTGGCAAGAACTGCTACTCGGTGCACTCCGGCGCCTCCTACGTCTCCGCTTTGTCTACACAGTCGGCAGAAATGTCGGCGATCCTGTCGCTCGACTCACTCTCAGAGTTGCAGAGTGTGGCGCCGGTGCGCACCAAGTCACGCCTTGGTCGCTTTCGCGGCCTTTTTGGTGGGGATAGTCGTGACTGCCCTAGCGAGGTGGCCACCGAAGATGGTGTTGCCGCTGCATGTACACGCATTGAGGGCTACTTTGCCGCACCTACCACTGTACCGTGGGCCGAGGTTGCAGAAACATTCTTTTTCGGTGATACGCTTGAAGCGCTTTTTCCCGAATCGGATCTTGCCGCATACGTGTGTCACAGTGCGCATGAGTTGGGGGAGCTGCGCTTCTCCAACCTTGCCCTCTTCCACGCGTCCCTGGTTTCGGACCCGGAACGGCTCCTCCGCGAGGTGGCGCCTCATGTGGTTGCGTTCGACGCCGTACTCGACCTCTACGCGCAAGAGCGCACCAACCGTCAGCTGCCGCAGTTGTTTGAAATGTTTTCCGCGCATGCAGCGCGCTCCGACGGTCTCTGCCTCCCGCTTGCGGTGGCGATGTTCGGCAACTGGCTCCTTGACTACAACCGCGACCCGGATGGCGAGAGCAACTACAAAAACCGATTGATTCTTCACTATTTCCGTAAGGCTGCACGGTTGGCGCTTGCGTTCCGCCGACTTGCACCAAGGTTTGAGCCTGCGCTCGCATACATTCCTGCTGCTGACCGCGCCGCCGTGTCGCGCTTCTTGCATCGCGACATGGATAACGCCTTGTCGCTTGCGCTCTCCAGTTTGGCAGCGTATTACCAGTTCGCACAAAACCACACAGTGGCGGTGAGCTTGTGGGAGCTTAATTGCCACTTGACGCAAGACGTTGAGAGTGGCCACTTGGCGATTTTGGGCCTAAGCGACGGTTTTGGGCTCGGCAACCGCATCAAGGAACGTCGTTTAGGAAAGCGCTCACGGTCCAATAAGTTTGCCACAAAGCGGCGCATTGCACACTTGTACCGCATCTTGATGCAGCTGCCATCCTTTGATGAGTATGGTGCGTCTTGGGCCACCAAGGAGAAGTATGACTAAAGCCATTGGGCTACAACGAGGAAGTTGAGACGCGATTAATTGATGGAGATGGTCCCATACGATCACGCTCGCATCGCGACACAGGGACGGATCTGTGTCGACCCGCATATGCATTATTTATGACAAGTAACGTTACTCACTGCATGGTTCTAGCTGTAGGTAATCAGGCACGATCTTCGGGTACCATATCTAGGTATCTTCGATCTTCAGATAGCTGAAGGCACCGTATCTCCAGGTAGTACCGCACCTCTACAATCGTACAGTCAAATCATCAGCAGTGATATCGCCAATACAGTCGCATGGTTGCATCGTTTCGTATATTCACAACGACTATTACTTCTTGCCCGGGGTTTCAGCAGAAGCAGCAGCGTCCGCCTTCTTCTTCTTCTTGTCGTCAATCTGCTCCACCTTGACCTCATTCAATCCTTGCTCCTCCAACAACTTCTCAATGTACGCCTTGGCTTCGTCACTGACATCACCTTGCACCAAAATCTCGTCCTTCTTCTCAGCGTTTTTGGTCACGGAAGCACCGGTGGCAAACTTCAGCGCAAACGTCTTGGCCAACTTCTTCGCCTCGATGTTGAACACCTCCAAGCCCGAGATGGAAATGATGTGCTTTCTGCGGTTTCTCTCGATCCGCTTGATCACCACCTTGGAAGCAAGCTTCTTCTGCAATTCCTTCTCCAACTTGGCCTCTTCCTTGGCCTGCTTCTTTTCCAAGTCTTTGTGGATCTTCTCCTCCTTTTCGAGAGACAAGGTGGAAGTGGCGTTGGCCAACGCCTCGTCACTGTAAAGTTTATCGAAAAGGCTCCTTTCTTTCTGAGCAAGCCATTCCTTGCATCTCTTGAACGAAACGCCAAACTCGCAGTACTCCGGAGGGAACGAACAGACTCCGCAATAGATCACTTGTTTGGGTGCAATGGAGGCCATTTTGGGGTTTTTCTTTTTGGTGGAGCATCTCCGATCACGACTTTGATACTGCGGCGTGCGCGCACCGAAACCGTCGTGACTGGTCCTCCCGGCCGAGTTTCGGCGACAAAGCACAAGCGAATTGGGGTTCGGCTTCCGGCTCTATATTCGGAGCCAGCCCTTTGACCCCGAGATATAACTACCGCGGTTTGTTGGCGTGAGCGCAAATTTTCGCCGGCTCGGCTTTTTGCGCGCAGCTTCACCGTCTCAACCTTGGGTTATTAGCCAAACAGGGCGAAAACCAAACGGGATTTAGGCTTGGCCTAATCCAGATTAGCCGGGCTACAGCCAGATTGGACGCATTAGCGGTGCTACGCCGCTCAATTGCGCTTTGCGCTCCCTATCTACATCTCCATTGTCATGTACAACCGGCACAGACGTGGGTTTATTCAATCAGCTCATACTTGCGTCGACTTCAGTGTCCCGCTCAGCGGAACTCCTCACAGACGTGATAAGACCGCACCGGCCGGTTCCGCTCCAACTCCACGCATCGCCACAAGGCGTCGGCGTTGAGCTGTTTGTCGTCAAATGTCTCGTAGATCGAACTCAAGTAGTACCATACCTCGGGGCAATTATGCCCGTGAGGGTAGCAGGTGCTGAAGTTCTCCAAGTAGTTCTTCATCCGGATCAAGCCGGCGCGGAGGTCCTTGTTCGACACAAAGAGCGAGCTGTCCTTTTCGTCGTCCACCATGAACAACTTGCACATGCCCAACAACGTGACGCAGTAGGCACTCTTGTTGAACGCCTCATCCGCGGTGTTGAAGAGCTCGAGGCACCGCTCGAACTCCTGCAACGACAAAAACTTGCGTGTTTTCGACGTCAATAGCCCCAAATACGTGTATGTCTCCACACTGGGCGGCGCCACGGTTTCCGCCTCCACGATGCATTGTTCGGCCTCGTCGAGCAACCCGAGTTTGAGGTAGATGGACCCCGCCCAGAGACACAACCGCTGCAAGACGAGCCGCTCGTCCGCCTCGCTCGCGAACCCCACGTGGTTCTTGCTGCGGAACACCTGCGTGGGTTTTCCATTGTAGCTGCGGCGGGACTCGATGCTGGTGCGTCTGGCTTTGGGAAGAAGGTCTCGCACCGTGCTCTTCTCGCGGACCACCGCCTTCGGGCCGCGCGGGTCCATCACACTGGGTCTGTGCGACCACCGGGCGTCGCGCTTGGGCGCAGCACCGGCGGTTGGGTTGTCCAACTTGAGTCCATCGAAAAGCTCGCGGAACAACGCAAACACATCCACCACCTGCTCAAGCGCAGCCTCGGCGCCGTGCTTGGCCTCGGCCACCGCCACCAGGGTGATTTTCAACTGCAAAATCTCGTGCTTGGTCTCCAAGTCCAACGCCACACCCATCTCCCGGTTCTTGACAATATACATCCCCGCAATGTTCAATGCGTCGTCAGCAAACCGCTCCGAGTCGACCGGTTTCGGTTTGGCGTCGCCGTTATTCCCTTCGTCGGCGAAGAAACGCTCGGGCGGGAACGCCGCCGACTGGTCGTGGAGCGCAGCCTCTTGGTCCGCGGCGGAAACCAACAACACGAGCAAGTTCCACGTTTTGAACGACTCGGGGAACCGCTTCAAAATGAACTTGCACAACTTCGTGGCCGGCTTGACCGAGTTGGAGTACGCCAACGCTAACGCGTAGCTGGTCAAGTACCGCACGCTTCCGATGGAGTTGACAATGAGCGCGTTTTTGTAGTGGTTCAACGCCTCGGTCACATTCACCTTCATCTTGTTGTCAGTGGGAGATGCGTGCGTGGCCAAGTACGAGTTCAACTGGCCCAACGAGTGCCATGCGTACGACACGACTTGCACCAACGCCGATTTGTCCGCGGCCACCAACGTGGGGTTGTACCGGTGGTACAAAAACGCCAACTCGTTCGCTGCGTACTCAGGAATGTCCTGGTCGTATCGCAAACCCGCCGCGCCACTGACCGCGTCCAAATACCGAAGAAGCTCATGGCGCGCGGTTCCCAATGCCTCCAACACCGACTCGGTCGAGTGGTGTTTGAACCGCTTGTCCGACACATGGTGCGCAATGGCCTTGGCGGGGTTGAAATGGGCAATGCACGTGGCGTACACCTCCACCACCTCCAAGATGTTTTCCACGTAGCCTCGTTGGGCCAATTCCGTCTGGACGTAGCTGCAGTAGGTCTTGAATGCCGCCAACGCCTCGTCGTACTCGCGGAGATCAATGAGGGTGCGAATGTAGTTCAGGAGCACCGCCGTGCTCTGGAACGACTTTGCCATCAAGTCGACCAAGAAGCTCTTGGCCAACTTGGGCGCAAGAAAATACTTCACCACCGCGCGGTGTTCCGAGATGCCATCGAGCGTAGTCAACAACGACTCGGCAAAATCCACCTCCGCGGTGTTGGTGTGGGTGGCGTCGGGGAACTCCATGTGCTGTTTCTGTTTGCGTTGAACCAACTCCGCCAAAAACACCACGTAGTCGGCCCGGCACTGCTTCACGATAAATCTCTCGCACTCGGGCTTCATGGCGTAGTTGCAAAATGCCACAAACGCAGGGGCGTTGTCGGAAAACGCCACGGCCAACAACTCGGCAAACCGTATGGGATTGGCACCGTTTCCGCTCAAGTGCAGAAGCACGGCCCGGAAGACCTGGGCGGTCCACAGGTTCGCCGCCACCAGCGACCGCGACCCGTATTTGCGCAACTCCACCAAAAATCGGCTCCAGCACTCGGCCGGGTTGTGTGCGGTGAAACCAAGAAGCATGTAGTATCTGGCTTTCAAGTAGGTGGCGAATTCGCCGGTGCGGTTGTCGATAGGAAATGCCTCGAGGGTTGCAGGAACTTTTACGGCTTCCGAGTTGATGTGGTACAAGTGGGCAAGCACCACTGTGTAGTAGAGGTCCTCTTCGTAACTTCTGTTGCCCGAACCAAAGTTGGAGCTGGATGAGCGGAGAAACGCGATCAACTGGGCGATGTTGGCGGAAACCGCATCATTGCAGTTCGACGGCGACGCTTTGGAAAGCGCCCGCCCGCCAAATTCTTGCTGGATGACGATTTGGAGCTGGTAGTCGACAAAGACCACTTGCTCGAAAAATGATTGTGATTCTTGGAATTCCGCCACGTTGATAGGAAATCCGCCCAACGAAAGGGTCCGCATGAGTTTGCGGTGGGGAGACAGTTCTATAAACATGTTTTGGTCTTTGTTCCCGAAGCAACTGGGGTGTGGCAGATCTCCAACAGTTGTAGATAGTTATACAATCGGCCGCGGTTCTCCACCATACACGTTTGTTGTTCCTGCAGACAATGGCACGTACCACCCGGGCATACAATCGGGCAGAGCAAGAAATTTACAGTTACGGGTGGATGGATGCGATGAACACAACTGGCGTAGCCGGTTGGGAGGAAATGGTTTGGGCGTGGGGAGCCGTTGGTTCGCCCGGAAACAGGAGCGATCCACGTCCACACCCGTACCTCCAGCACACACCTCTATTGGGATATTGATTCAACGGTAATTCTTGATTTCCAGTGGATCGGACTCCTGTCGTACAAGCTTCTATGTAGATTAATTCACAGAATTCTGGTCCGGGGATTCGGAAAAATCTCGGCGCTGCGATGGACGTGGGGGAAGCTGGGTATTCCATCCTCAGCACCGCTCAAATACACGGTACAATCCCGGAAGGTCGGCAATCTGCGAGATTTGCGATTGCAAAGTGTCCGGTGCAATGAAACGCAGTCTCAAAGAGGGAAACACCGAGTTTTCGAGTCTGTGGTTGAGGACTTCGGCGTCTTGTGCCGCGAGTTGCTTCGCTTCTTCGGTGTCACCCGGAACAATGCGTTCAGGAACGTAGAGAAGCGCCAACTGGCGCATGATTTCGTACAAGCACTCCTTTTCGTCGTCGTAATTCACCTTTGTCCCGAGTCGGTAGAAAAAGAACGGCAATTTGGCGATGGGCGGCGCCACATCCTTTATGAGAAGTGGAAGCATGTGCACTTTTCCATCCCTGACCTCGAGCTTGAAATACTCCTTGAACATATCTGCCATGGCACCAATACGGCCAATTATCACGGTTTTGTCCTCGAGGCCACTTCGCGCCTCGTAAAGTGGAGCCAAGATTTCTTCGAGCGCGAGAGGCTCGTCAAACACCACCTCGCCGTAGTTGGAAAACTCGGACAACGCTATCTGGTAGTAAAACTCGTTCAACACCGCCGCGTAGTCACACAAAAAGAGCTTCACGTCGTACTGAAAGCAGCAGAGCCGCTTTTGGGCGTCCACTACTCCCACGTACACCAGATTGTTAAAAATGTTGGTGAGCGGTCGGTTTATGGACGCTTGTAGCTCTTCTTTGAGTTCGCTGAGACTGTCCAACACAATGTTCTTCGGTTGCCTTTCCACCGAAACAAACTGGATATCCAGATCCGGAGTGGAATCCTCCATCACCGTGTCGTTCAACGAGTCCTCGAGATCCCCTTCCACAAACGTATCTTCCTGGAGGCCGGGTTGATGGATGCGAGAAGGCCGCCTGCTACTGGTTCGCAGTTGCGTTCCCGAGTCTGCGTCGTTCTCGTGCTCTTCCCGCATCGCCGACCTTCTCACAATGGCACCAAAATCGTGGCGGACGTACGCGCTGATTTTTGGCTGCATCGCGTCGACTCGCACAAGCTTGTTCTCTTGGCGGGTTTTCTTTGGCACCGACACCGCATCTAGCGGCGCATCGGGGTTTCGCTTTAGCGTGCTCTGTTTGAAACTGCGTGAGGCATCACGCGAAGAAAGCACATCGTGAATATGCTGCGTCACCGACTCGATGATCTCGTCCTCGTGGAGAAACCGCACCTCTCGCTTGGTGGGGTGGACATTCACGTCGAGGTTCTGCGGCACGATATCCATACTCACATAGACAAACGGGTGGTTCCCCTTGGGAAGAAACACCTGGAAAATCGACGCAATGGCACGTTTCAACGGATCGCACGCCACCAGCCGGTTGTTGATGAAAAATACCGGGTTCATGCTCCGCTTGTTGATGTAGTTGAACCCCGAAACCGCTCCTCGAACCTTGACGAGCCCAAAGTCGTTTCCAGCATAATCGAACTCGATGAGATCGGCCGCAACCAGAGTGCCAAACACCGTGCGGATTCGTTCAATCACCGTGGCCTGGGGCCGGGTGGAAATGGCCGGAAACGATTCGCCAAACTTTTTGCACGAGAATCCCACTCCCACAGTGTGCACCGCATAACGGCCCACCACATCCAAGATTCGAGCCCATTCTTCGCTTTTGGCGTTCATGGTCCGAAGCCGCGACGCCACGTTATAGAACAAATCCTCCACCGTGAACTGGGTGCCGTCTTTGCCCGCAATCGGCTTTGGTGCCGAGGCTTTTCCGTCTTCATCGGGTCTAAACTTGGCCGTGGCCAATTTCCCGTTCAAGTAGTATGCCTTATACGCCAACGGCGAATCCTTCGTTTTGGAAACCACCGAAAGCCGAGAAATGTGGCTAATGCTCGCCAACGCTTCGCCTCGAAAGCCGTATGTGGCAATCAGGTTCAAATCATCAAACTTGGAAAGTTTTGACGTGGCAAAACGCTCACAAAGGAGGTCCATGTCGGCCTTTTGGATACCAGACCCATTGTCGGTGATCTGAAGAAGCTTGAGCCCACCATCTTTCACCAAAACATCGATCAGGGTGGCGCCCGCATCAATGGCGTTTTCCAAAAGCTCTTTTAGCGCGTTGGCGGGGTGAATGATGATTTCACCGGCTGCAATGCGGTTGACGACGTTTTCATCGAGTTTGCGGATGGACATTATAGGGTGATCATGGGAATCCGCCGGTGGTAACTATTGTCTCTGGTAGTAGCAAAAGGTGATGAACGGTTAGGAAAGTCGCGTTAGGAAATTTTCTGGCGACTGGGTTTTGTTGCTAGCGTTCACTCCAAATTGATATGGCTGAAGATTCACAATGTGGATATCACTAGAACTGGGGTAATTTCTGCCGCTCTAGACTATTCCTATTCCTCTTAATGTGTGAGAAGTCGCGCTCGAGTCACTTCTCACGCGTTAGAATCTACATACAATCATCTATCCCAACTACCAGAAGTGAGTGCATTCATCTGCGTTGTACGCCGTATAGAATTTCGATAGATATCCTTATACTTTTTCCAGGATCATTGGAAACCCATAATCCATATTGGCTATCTTCCATCTTTCCATCTTTCCTTCTTTCCTTCTTTCCTTCTTTCCATCCATCTATCTATCCATCCATCGATCCATCTTCTATCCGTCCATCGATCCATCTTCTCGTTTCACTAGTCACCCCATCCACATTACTATCCATTCCATTCCTTTGGGAATCCCCATCCACAATCCAGTCTACATATATCTTTCCGAGTTCCCCATCCACAATCCAGTCTACATATATCTTACCGAGTTCCCCATTACTATATACATCATGCCCTCTGTTGACCACCCCGAAACGCCAGATGTGCCTGAGAGCCAGATTACCCAGCGCATCCAAGAAATCAACACCCATTACGACACGTACGGCATAGGTGGCCTAGCGCAGGCATATGAGGAGTTCAAAAAAGAGGTGGCCAAAGCAGAAGCGGCGGCGTACAAAGGTGAAGCCGGCCGCTTGGTGCTTGACCGCATCAAGGATCTCGAGAACTTGTTTGCCACCGTCACAGGTAACGAGGTGAAAGAGCTTTCGATGTTCATGCGTGACTCCGAAGCATTGCGCCGAACTGCCGAGTTTGCGTCCATCAACGCAGAAAATATGCGTTACGGCACCCTTGGAGGCTCTCTCCTGCAAAAAGAATATATATCCTCTATCAAGCAGTTCTTGAATCCCGACGACAGAGACGATGGAGAAGAGACGCCGCCCGTGGCCAATCAGAAAGATGCTAACGAGACGTTCAACTCCCTTGACTGGACAAAACTCGGCCGCTGGTTCTACCTGCGAGGAAAAGTGGCTGTACCCTCATACTTTCTCTATGGTCCACTAGCAACCCAGAGGCGTCGTGTCGCTCCCAGAACCAGAGCGGTGGATGATACCCTTCAGGCGCGAGACAAGACCACCGCGCAAAAGGTGACTGCGTCCGAGGTCCAAGATGATCCCGAACAAAGCACTTCGCATATGGTGCGTACGGTCTATGGTGTTTTGAGTGAGACTGATGGTACCGACCGGGTGAATTTATTCCGCTTCTTTATAAACCCCCGGTCGTTTGCCCAATCGGTGGAGAATCTCTTCTACACCAGTTTCCTAGTGCGTGACGGCAAAATCGTGGTTGATGTGGGCTCCGACGGCTTGCCATATGTGGAAATTCCCGACGAAGATTCTGATGCCATTGAATATGGAAGTGCCGTGTCACACCATATCGCATCATTTGATTACCAGACATGGTTGGACCTCATAGAGCGCTTCAACATCACAGAACTGTACATCCCACATCGCGAGATCGACGAAGATACTGTCGAAGAAGGACTATAATCCATCATGTTTGTGTTATACTTTGATGTTGCCAAGTTGGTGGTATGAGGGTTCGTTTATTTTCCGTCAATCCCATCCAGTGACTTGCCTGTATTCTTCGTCCGAAACTTTCTCCCAACCATCTGCCTCCAAAAGACCGCCGAGAGGCCATTTGCGGATAGGCAATACGTCTAACCGTGATTTAACCCTAAGATGCTCAAATATCTCCACGCCCGCATTTCCAATCATCGTAGCATTGTCGGTACATAACCGCAAGTCCGGAAAATGGAAGTTGGGCTGTCTTCCCAGTTTTACTTCGCTGAAGAGCTTTTCCCGCAAGACTTTGTTGGCTGCCACCCCGCCTGAACACACAAAGTCCTTGATGTCATCAAATTTCCCATCAGCAAACTCGTTTGACCCTATGGGTGCATGTTTTGTGTATGCCACATTGATACGGTCAATAATATGGCCAAATAAGACCTCCTGAAGCTTGAAAGCTATGAACTGGCGTGTTTTCTCATCCATGGGCTTATCAGAGAACCGCTTTGACTTGAATGCCTCCACGGACGACAAAAACGATGCAAACCCAAACTCTATCACGTCGGGTACTTTTTTGTGCTTTGCCGCTCGCATTGGCATTCGAAGGCGGAAACCAAACTCATTGTCTTCGGTGTTGGTATTTATCTTTGAAAATCGCTCTCTTGTTGCCGGATCGATACTTGCGACGTATTTTTCTAACTCTGGACCGAGCATGTCGCCTTTAAGGCCTATTTCTCTGGAACACTTATCAAGCGAGTCTCCTGCAGCAATATCGGATGTGTTGATGACTATTTCGTGATGTGACAAAGATTTCAGGAATACAAGCATCGTGTGACCACCACTACATAATAGACTCAAGAATGGGTATTCTGGGGGTGGTTGAGTGCTATTTCCCGCTGTCGGAAGATTTGCGGTTAGAAGATGACCCAACATATGGTGGACACCGATAAAAGGCCTGTTCCATGCCACCGCCAAGCCCTTGACAAATTGCAAGCTCGCGCTGAGTGAACCCACCATTCCTGGGCCACGGGTTACACAGAGAAGGTCTGGCGGTGAGGTAGCTGAAATCCCGTGTTTAAGACAAAATTTTCTCACAAGTGCGGCTATTTGCGTTTGGTGAAACTCATGGGCTGCTGTTGGAATGATTCCTCCCACATTTGCTGAGCTGAGAGTCAATTTGGCTTCATCAATGGCTACAACTTGACCGCTTGGTTTGTCCTTCTCTAGAAGAGCTACACACGAGTCATCACATGACGATTCGAGTGCTAATACACGGTAATTCCTGTGAATCTGCTTGAGCCCACCTATGGGGACGAGTGTCCGCCTCAACATTGTCGATAACTGTAGTGGAGATGATACTGGAGAAACGATGTAGACACTGCTAACATGCAGGTGGTCTGTACGGCGTATAGCGACGATTCAAGTAGCCCATGTCCGCTATTGCCCGGGGGCCCACGCCCGAGCATCTCCAATCTCACAACGTCTCAAAAACTTAGCTTTATGAAAATTTTGAATTAGGTGCGGATTGCGTGGCCAAAATTAATCCTCTAAAACCTTGTCCTATGGGAGTTTGAGAAGGTGAAGGCAAAGTCGTGGTAGGCTGCGAAAAACAACCAATCAAAAACACAACGCAAATATTCGGCAGCATCACTGTTTGGCACCCCCAATTATGCCGAAGTTTAAAGAGGCAAATAAAATTCAAGAGCTTAAACGAGACGATGAAGCCTTGCTTAGTCTGCACTATTCCTTTGGCCGCAGTTGGACCCCAGCCAATCTTTGCGTTTGGAATGTACGGGTGCTTGCATCTCGAATCAAAAAAATCGCCCGTCTTGACTCGCCATAACTTCCAAACACGACACCGTCAATACCCAGCTAATTTTTCTTGCAAATTCCCGCCGGTTCATGATTATAGTTAGAATATAGACACACCAGTCTCTCTTTATTTTTTCCCTATCAAAAGCATTGCTTTACCCTTCCAACGTCACATGTCACAATCATTCACTACAGTGGCCATACCAACACCTTTCGACCCACACCGGGAACCCCACAGCCATGTACAAAACTCTGACTCTCTGTCGCGAGATAGTGGTGCCAAAGATACTGTTCCCCCAATTTTGAGTTGTATGTTGGCGGGTGGCTTTGGTGGTGCTATTGGTGATTCGGTGATGCATTCTCTCGACACAGTGAAGACGAGACAACAAGGGTTACTGTTCAACCCTAAGTATCGCAGCATGATTCCAGCATACCGTACAATCTTGCGTGAAGAGGGTTTCTTCCGGGGTTTGTACGGTGGTTACACTCCGGCCATTCTTGGATCCTTCCCGTCGACCGCGGCGTTCTTTGGCACTTACGAGCTCTCCAAGAGAACCATGATCAACGACTTGCATATCAACGAAACAGTGGCGTACTTCTTTGCGGGCATCTTTGGTGACTTGGCCCTGAGTGTGTTCTATGTTCCCTCGGAAGTATTGAAGACCCGGCTACAGTTGCAAGGCCGGTACAATAACCCCTATACGCGAGGCTGCGGCTACAACTACCGCAGTTTCCGTGATGCGGTGAGTTCCATCTCTAAAACGGAGGGTTTATCCGCCTTGTCATTCGGATATAAGGAGACTTTGTTCCGTGATTTGCCCTTCAGCGCATTGCAGTTTGCGTTTTACGAAAGGTTCCGTCAATGGGCGATTAGGTACAACCGAGACTCAGACAACTTGCCCATCTCGCTTGAGCTTGCGACCGGTGCAGCCGCAGGTGGTTTAGCCGGGATTCTCACGACTCCCTTAGATGTGATCAAGACCAGAATCCAAACCGCAACCATAGACACGGCAGGTGCCCACATCCATCTCACGGCTGAGCTGGCTAAAACCGCCACCGGTAAAATTATGCACCGTTTCTCCACCTTAGGTGCATTGCATTCCATCTATTCCAACGAAGGCATAAAAGGTGTGTTTTCGGGAGTTGGTCCGCGTTTCATTTGGACTGGTGTTCAGAGCTCTATCATGCTTCTCCTTTACCAAATGACGTTGAAGAAGCTTGAAACGATGATTGATTCTGCCGAGCTGTTTGAAGCTTGATGTTGCATTAGTATCCTTCATTTCTGTACATAACTCACGCCATTCTCTCATTTTGGTCAATGCAAACAACATGCGGCTTAAAATCCGCTTGCATGTATTTATTCTAAACTTCTCCCGTGTACTTTTTGGTAATCAGTAGCAATTGGCTTGTAAATCAAATTAGCACTATTGTGAATGTCCTTCTGCACCAGGATACTCTTGTTTTTACCTGCGGTCACCGTTCTAATAAGGTAGGAATAATATCAAATAAACTGATTTAAGACACATTTCCCTGTATTGGCTACAACTTTGTATTGTTCTAGTATGATTAGTTTCCAAGTGATATTACTTGAAGTGCGAATTGCAGTGCGTGCGTGGTCTTTTATAGTCCATTTCTGTTTTCGCAGCCAATTTGCAAAATGCATTTCTCACATATATATACTTCTCCACCCCACGAAAATTTTATTTTACTTTAATAATTTGTTTTTATTTAAAACACCACGAATGACCGTTTCAGAATTTTCCATCGTCAGAGCTTCCCAGCTCACGATTCCTAACAAGGATTGGACTCACTATCGGCTGGGGTTGAAACTAAGATGTACCTACAGTGTTGCTGGAGTTATGATTTCGGTCATATCTCAGGGCAGGCCAATTGTAAGTTAAACCAAAAGATTATAAACCTCAATTAATTTACTAAACGAAGGATTTAACTCAAATTTCGAGCAACAATGTCAAGTTTTTGACGAAAGATCTTATCGTAGGATTGAAAGTTTTCGAAGGAGATAACTTAAAGAAGCGGTTGCAAATTACATTCGAGTCAGAGGGAAATTACAATTTATTCATCAATAAGATTAATCAATGTTTAGGTTCAGGAATTGTGCTGCTATCAAAATGTACTGAGCCTGATTCTACGATAGAGGTGATGCCATTTACGAAACTGGTCACTTTCACTTCAAACGAAACAGACAGCTTCAGTCAAGATCTTTCACAAAGCTTGACACAGAATCTGAATATTTTTTCCCAGTCATTTTACCTGAACGTCAATGATGCATCTCAGGATATACTCCAGAACATGTCTCAGAGTATGTCCCAAAATATGTCTCAAAGCGCTTCTCAAAGTTTTGTTGTTCCACCCGGGCAAAACCTGGCGGAAAAAATTGTTGCAAATTCTCAGGTACACCTCAACGACACCAATTCATCGTTTTCCACGCATGGTGGTTCGTATTTTGATTCGTTGTCTTTATTATTAGGAGTCGCTCAAAACATGGGCGACATGGATCAGTCGCAGTACTCGCAGGCGGAAACATCAATGATGGCACAGTCGACTCAATTGTCGAATCAACATTTGAAACCACCACAAATAGAATTACAGGAGGATTATCAAGTCGAAGATTCGGTAACTGGTGAATCAATAATGGAAACATTAAAAAAGGTTCCCTTTCGAGGACATACTCCCGCTAAAACCAGAAGGCAGCAGCGTGCCAGCAAGAAGGACGAGGGCGACAAGGTTGAAAAATACTTAAGAAAGGCTATCAGAGAGATACTGGAAAGCAATAATGACATTTTAGAAAGCCTCTCGGATGACCAACTTGCCCTCAAAGTCGCAAGGAAATTGAAGAGCAAATCATTTTCAAGGCTACTTAAGAGAGTTGAAAACATATTGCCCGAATTTGGCCTGGAAGATTTATGAATTCTTAAAGTTAATTCTGGCTATAAACCTCTGTATATTTTTACCCACTCCTTGACAACTAAACCATCGTCATGCTTGATTTCTTCGGGTACTAGCTCATATCCACCGAAATAAGGGCCCATTTTGAACATACATGCCCAATAAAGAACACAAAGTGATAAGCAGAATAGTCCAAGATAAGGATAAGAGATCCACGATTCCAAGCCCTGTGGATTTGGATTAGCTCCGAAGAGAGGAACCACGATAAGATACAACGAAATGAGAATAAGAAGAAAAGTCCCTATAATCGTGGACCGAATTGGAGCCACTACCTGGGGGTATCTCTGTCTCAAGATAAAAACTCCAAAAGCACAAAGCAAAACGAAGATCTGTTGAGGATAACTTTCTAAACTTACCACATAGCTGTATACATCTCCACCAGGTGATGCTACTATCACAAGAGTTGATAAGGAGCAACTTAGCAAAAGTGCAGGCAAAGGTGCATCAAGGGGCCAGTTAGAAGCCATAAACAGAGAAAATGGCAAATAGCCCTCGCGGAACACCTCTTGATTCACTCGGGATATGGTGTACAAAACCACAAATACATTTCCACCGGTACATATGGCAGACACTAAGGTAAGGAATTGTCGACCAAACCTTTCTCCATAAACCTTTTGAAACAAAACTGCCCCAATTAATTGACCACTGGAAACAAATTCTTTGTCCGGAATAACGAGCAAGTACGTGATGTTAATCACCACATATGTGATAGTAATCAAACCCAATGACACAGGACCGGCAATCTTAAGGGTTCGAACAGGATCAATAATTTCGTTCGAAACTGTGTGGATCGAATTCCATCCTCCATATGCAAAAGTTCCTTTGATCACAGCGCTGGCAAAGGACGAAAAGGAAATTGAAGTTTTCACGGGGAAAAAATCAATATACTTAAGTTGAGGTTCAATTTTACTTACCGATGGAGGGGCTAGAATCACCCACACTCCCGTTGCTATGATTCCACCCGCCAAGAACAATTTCAACCCTCCAATAAAATTTTGAACTCTAATCCCATGGTGGACGCTGAACCCATGGATGGCACACGTGAGGTATAAAAACAAGAGTCCCGTGGCCCTTGTCCTGAAATCAGTTGGATCAATCCCAAACGCATACAACACGTACTCGCCGAAAACGAGAAGATTCAGGATGGTAAACCCAGAGATCACCGAATACAACGAAACAGTGACGCTTATCAACATTTTGGGTTTGTTGTAAATGTTCTCAAGGAACACTTTATTTCCGCCGGACCGTGGAATCAACGATCCCAACTCTAGGTACACATACATGCCCGAGTAGGCAAGCACAGATGCCACAATCCATGAAAGAAGAAAGAAAAACGGAGATTGCCCGCAGTCCCCGTACATTCCACTGGAAATTGCTAAAAACCCGGAACCTAGAATTCGACTAACGAATAGAATTATTGTTGAAAAGAGTCCTAGGTGGCGACCCTGTGGAGCATCTTCAAGTTCCTGGAGATAATTGACATCACCATCGTAGGTTGGAAGCGTATGCGAAACAGTTGCATTCAATTCTAGATCTTCGACTTCATCTGTGACAGTTATGACCTGTGTGAGCTTTTTATAGCTCATCCCACGAAGAAAAAGAAGTAGTTGTGACGTGTTGAAAAGGGGACCAAAAGGTGGATCACAAATCAGCTGTGGCTTTTGTTCCGGTACGTATACGCGCCCCACCTGCAGCCTTCGTTTTCATGGTGTTTGATAACAACTAAAAGCGCAATACTTACCGCAGTATCGGCTTAACTTTTTGCGAGACATTATTTCTGCTTCTTCTTGTCTTGTTAGTAATTCTCTACGGTAATTATTTTGTCCTGGTTTGCTTAGCTCAACGGCAGGGTGCTTATCTGCGCTCAGTAGCCCCACCGAAACACCAGTACCTCCTTTATCGGTCGACGGTCGACTTCACTGGCAATCATCCCAAGCCTACCTACAGGAATAATCAATAATACCATCGTCTAGATTGGTTCATATATAGGTTAAATAGAACATACCGCGGAATTCCATACGGAACGCTGCTATTATCTGGCTTGGTTCTTCTTCTTTACAAAGGCTTCCTTGGCAAGTTTAACGAGCGTGTCTAACTCTCCACTATTCTCACACATGCTGTGGAACAAAGACTCACTGTTGGCAATCAAAGTGTATGGGTCCTCGTACTCAACAACACGACCAGCATCCATGACCAAAATCTTGTCATAGTCAATAATGGATCTCAATCTGTGCGCGATAGTCAAGATAGTAGACAGGGCAAACTCATCTCTGATTGTTTGCTGAATCAAGGCATCCGACTTGTAATCAATGGAAGCAGTAGCTTCATCTAGCAAGATGACCTTAGGAGATTTAAGCAAGGATCTGGCAAGGCACATCAATTGCCTTTGACCTTGAGACAAATTGTTGCCGCCCTCACTGATGCTAGATTCAATGTCTAAGAATTTGTTAGCATTTTCACCGTCAACCGGCTGAGATTCTCTTTCGCCAGGGGCAATCAAATTGACTCTGGACAAAGCGGTGAAGATTTCCTCGTCGGAGTATTGGTTGAAAGGATCCAAGTTCGATCTGATTGTACCACTGAACAAAGTAGGGTCTTGAGGAATAATTGTAATCGCTTGACGCAAGTTGCGCAAACCAATCTTGGAAATGTCAACACCATCGATGGTGATGTGGCCTGTTTCTGGGTCCAAGAACCGGAAAAGAGCAGTAATAATAGTAGACTTACCAGCACCAGTACGACCAACGATACCAATCTTATTGCATGGCTTAACGTGGAATGTGACGTTCTTGATGACACGAGGCAAGTTTGGTGCATATCTTAAGGTCACATCCTTGATGTCAATCTCACCATGCTCTGGCCACGTTGGTCTAGGCTCATTCTCTGGAATCTCAGCAGGGGGTTCTTGATCAATATCCAAGAATTCCTGCAATCTCTCGACCGAGTTCATGTTCATTTCAACGTTGGCATAAAGTCTCACAATCCACAAGGCACTCTCAGAGAAGGAGATAGCGTAAGACAAGGACAAACCTGCGGCACCGGCGTCAATCTTACCAATCGAAAGAAGTACGAAGAAACCCGAGAGCAACATCACCATCGATCCCACGGCATCTGTACGCCATGCCAACCATCTGTTCGCAATCCACATGTAAAAGAAAGGTTTACTGTTGTTGTCGATGGCAAGCAAGTTCTGTTTCATGAACTTGGACTCAATGCCGTACGCTCTGATGGTTGCCACACCCACCAACGACTCGGAGAAATGTTGGTGAATAGGTGACTTGGTAATAGATTCGTATCTCTTCAATTCTCTGGAAAGAGTGATGTAGTAAGAACCGACAAAGAAGTACAAGTATGCAATTAAGAACGCAAAGACCAAGAAACCGGGGGTGATGAAGGTAATGAGACCCAACACGGAAATACAGGTGACAAAGCAGGTGAAAACTGCTTCGGCCATTGGCGTCAATTCCTGATCGATGGATTCAATATCTTTGGAGAATCTGTTCATGATACGGCCAAGCGGAGTCTTGTCAAAGAATCTCAATCTGGCATTCATAACCTTGGTCAAAACCTGTTGGAAGATCCGGTTGGAAGCTCTAATACCGGCAAGGAAAGTCAAGAGTACTCTGAAAGTCGCGACAAGAGAGTATACTATACCAATCGCGGCATACATCGTAATGTAATACAACACGGTATGTTCCTCCTTCATGGTGGTGACGGTCTCGGTAACCACCGATTTGGTAGAAGCAAAAGAGCCAAGAGCAAGATGCGCGGACGAAAGCACAGAGCTGTAGATGCTGTAAGGGGATTGGTCATTGTTCACCGCGGCGATAGACATGATATTAGAAGCGGTGTCAACACCTTCCTGAGCCCACTTTTTCAACCACCACGACTGGGCAATGTAGATGACCTGAGGAATAATGAAAATAGCAAGAATGACCATCCATGCAAACCATCCACCAAATTCCTTGGCGTAACCAAAGTAGACCTTGGAATCAACCACGCCTTCAGACTTTGACTCTTCTTCTGTCAATTTTCCGTCGGTTTGGATCACTTCTTCGTGGTCGTCGCCGGCCAACTTCAGCAACTTGTCTTCGATAGTTGCGGTACGGGCCTTCATCTGCAAGTTCTTGTCGGTCAAGCTTTGCAAGTTCGTCGAGGAGGCGTTACGCGAGTTGATAACCGAGCTTTGAATCATGTCGTCGTCACCCAAGTGGCCATCATGCAATAAATCTTCGGGTAATCCCTGCGCCTGTACGGAACCGTTATTCATCACCACAATCCACTCGGCGTTTTGCACGGTCAACGCGACATTGTGAGACACGAGAATACACGTTCTGTTGGCCATCAAAGGACCAGAGATACAGTTTTCGTATATCCACAAAGCAGTGTGCGAGTCGACGGCGGATAAACAGTCATCCAACAAGATGTGTCTGGAATTAGAGTACAATGCTCTGGCCAAAGAAACTCTCTGCTTCTGGCCACCGGACAAGGTAATACCCTTTTCACCAATTTCAGTCTGGTCGCCGGCCGCCAAAATCGCAAGGTCGCGAGTCAACCCACATGCATCAATCACTTTATCGTAACGTTCTTGGTTGAACGGCGTGGCGAAAATGATGTTATTCTTGATGGTATCGTTCAACAACCAAGCGGATTGGGAGCAGTAGGCCACGGATTCGGTCAAGCCGGTTCTGGGGTCAATGACCAAGTCGTCCCTGGGGATGATTCCCGGCAAAAACACCTTACCGGCAGTCAAATCCATTTCACCCAACAACGCCAAAAGCAATGAGGTCTTACCAGCACCGGTAGGGCCGATGACAATGTTCAACTTTCCGGGCTTGAACGAGATGTCCAAGTTCTTCAACTTGAAGTCCTTGTCAGAGGCCGCGTTCCACGAGAAAGAGGCGTTTTCGAAACCAATCAAAGGCGACGATGCAGAGCGTTCGCCACCCAACTGGTCGTACTTTGTCGTTTCCGGTTCGGACAAGAAGTCGCTCACTCTATCAAGCGACACCTTGGACTGGATAACCACCGCGATCATGTCGGCCAACTGGTCCAATGGCGATCTCAACAACGTGAACAACGACAACGCAGTAAAGGCAATAGGAGAAGTCAAGGTGTGGCCCTGGATCATGGTGTAGCAGTAGAAGGAAATGACCGTGACCAAGGTGGGCACGAAGAGCCACACAAACGCCTGACACACCCACAAGAGGGTTCTGATCTTCAAGTAGTGCAACTCCTCGCTACGGATGGCCAAGATGTCGCGGAAGAAGTTTTCCTCCCACGCAAAGAACTTGATGATGCGGATGCTCAGGAACGTCTCGTTCATCTTCTGGATTCGCTTATCCGTGACCGTCAACATGTTCTTTTGGGCAAAGCCGACCCACCGGGAGAACATGATGTTCACCGGCAACAACACAAGCACTGCCGCGCCACCCACCAACGCACTCCAGCCGAGCAAGCCGTACAACAAGGAGATGCAGAAGATGAGCATCAACACGGAGCCGGTGATGAAGTGCAAGTAACTGGAGATCTCCGACACCTTGAACGCATCAATGGCCATCAAGTTGATGATGGCGCCAAGCTCCGCGGTCTTGGCCGACTCCTTCGAGTCCTTGGTCTTCGAGTTCTTGGAGTCTGCCGGTTTCAACTCCGGTGACTCCAGGGTCTTCTTGGCGGCGTCGTCGGCCTCGGCCGACTCCTGGACCGTGATCTTTCTGCGCAACGCCTTGGCGTACACCTCGCCCACAATCACTGCTCTCATGCGCACGCAGATGCGTCTGCCGAGGAACAAGGAGAAGCCGGAACAGGTGGAGTCGGCCATTTTGGCCACGGGCATGAGCAACACGAGGCACCACGCCACGCTGGCGCTGGTGATGGTGGGGTCCGCCACGTACTCCAACACGCGCTTCAACAAGAGCGACGGCACGAACACGAGCACCGAGTCCAAGAGCGCCCAGAACGCCTGGAGCAAAAACAAGCGCTTGAAGTGGAGGAACAACTTCCACGTGAACCGGGCCCGCAGCCGGTTGCGCCGGAAGCCCTTAAGAATGTGCAACGCGTAGTCGTCCTCGCGCAAGCCCCACACGTCGTCCTTGGCGAGCGGCGACTTGCGCGCGTCCCAGATCATCTGGTTGATCCAGCCGTAGGTGGAGAGCGCCCAGATGCTGGCCACGTTTTCCGGCGACGGGGTGACGCCGTCGGACGTCACGTACACCAGGCCTGGCGCGTCGCCCACGGACGCGGTGGCCGTAACAAACACCAACACCACCGTGAGAGCAAAGTCCGCCTTGTACGCCGCCGCCACCACGCCGCTGGCAACGTGGCCAATCACGGCCGAACGGAAAAGCACCGCCGCAAGGAGAAAGTGCAACATGTACAACGCCGTGCACTGGGCCCACGCGCCCCGCACCGCCACGCGCCCGTGGCGCCCGCTGGCCACCCGCGCCGACACCAACGCAAACGCGTAGGCCCAGTACACGAGCCCGGCGTAGCCCACCGCGGCCGAACCCCACTCTTGGGCGAAATCCGGCACCACGAGCGCCGCCGCCGCCATGGCGAGCTGCGCCACCACGCAGAAGCACTCCACCGCCATGTACACGGAGTCGGCCACGCGCTTGGGCACCTGCTGCACCCGCCCGTGCGGCGTGCCGTCGTCATTGGTGTCGGCAAGATTGGCCAAGTCAAAATGGCGGTCTTTCAACCCCTGCGGCTCGCACGCGGCTGCTGAGGGGCCAATGGCGCCGTACGCGTCCGGCGATGCCAACAACGGTCTGTTTTCGTCAAGCGCCACGTTTTTCCCCTGGCGGCTAAGCGCCCATTGGAGAGTTAGGTATGCCAACAGTAGGACGCCCACCAACACGGGGTAGTAGAGCAGCACGGCGGCACGGGCGCACTGTGGGACGTCGTCGTAGTCCCAAAACACGCAATCCATTCCGTTGTTTTTTTTTCCGGGTTGGTTGAGCAAAGGGTGGTTTTTTTTTTTCCGGAGATGAGTTTCTTTTGAGCCGATAGACCAGGGCTGCGCTCCTGCAGGCGCGCTGGGGCCGTGCATGAGCCTGGCATTCGGCCCTTTCCAGTGGCGAGCGGCTTCGCTATCGGAAATTACGAAAATGCACCACCTTCCCTTGCACTACTCTCACGCTCACTACCCTCACTACCCATTATGCTGTTTTTCCTTCACAGCCCTATTTTTCATTGGCCTATTTTCCCTCTTCACCCTTATCCTCACCACCTTCACCACTCGGTCAGAGCGGATGTTTGGCAGTTCTCGTGGGTTCTCGCATCACCAGTGCAATAAGCAGGACAGGAGCAACCGCGGTAACAAGCGATATTTTGCTCGGGGACGGAAAAAACATTGCCGGTATGTGCATGTGGGGTTGGCTTGGGTGGATGGAGGTTTGAATGGAGGTTTGGATGGAGGTTTGAATAAAGGTTTGAATGGGGGTTTGAATGGGGATTTGAATGGGGGTTTGAATGGGGGTTTGAATGGGGGTTTGAATGGGGGTTCGAATAATTGGTGGGGGACGACACCAATGTGCAAACCTGTACATGGCCAAGTGGCCTTTATGAAAGCGTGAGAGTGGTACTGGTACTAGTTAGTGACACTACTGGTATTATTGTATTGGTATCACTGTATTGGTATCACTGTATTGGTATCACTGTATTAGTATCACTGTATTAGTATCACTGTATAGGTATCATTTATTGACATTAGTATCACTTGGCATTAGTATCACTTATTGGTACTACTGAAAACCAGTAATACTACGCCCTACCGCATGGTATCATTAACTTAGACTCTACCGGCCATATCACTGGCCATTGCACGGCCATCCTGGAGTTTGGTTAGTTCTTTGGTGACGAGCGTTCCCACCTTCTCTTCCATCTATCCATTAGAACCGGCGTATCCGATAATAAGACCGGATCCAACGCACTTGCTCCCGCGAATCACCCGATACACCACTTTAGACGTCATTTCAGCTCCCTTCTCCTCTCTCGGTGCCAATCAGTTCGATGTAGTTAGGTAGTTTCTCTCCCGTCCCATCGCGCACCATGGAACTCCGGTTACACCGGGCGGGGTTCGGTTGAGTTACATCCGTCGCTAATTAGGATGGATCGAATGGCCAATTGTATTGGCCTGTGTACGGCACCTTCGATGCGTCTACGTTCCATTGGGCCACTGGTTCGTTCGGTATGTTCGCAGGATTTTATCGGGAGTCTGTCTGAATTAGATGTCTGAATTAGACCACTGAATTAGACGTCTTAATTGGTAGCAATTTATCAATTGGTATCAATGATCCTTGTATCAATGACCCTTAGAAGGTCCGGGACTAAGTGTCGCTATTGGTATTCAATCACTATCCATCATTGGGTATGACCCTGGTTTACTGTTCAGTATGTATGTTTTGAGAATGTTAATATTCAGAACCCCAGAATTCTATACCATCAGTGTTCGGTGTAACCTTCACTCTGTACGAGCCCGAATGTTCTTGGAAATACCAATCTTTCACAATCTGTTATCGGTCTGACTTGCTAGTATTCACCCGTCGATCAACCATTTGACCTGCCAGTACTCCTCGCGCAACATATTCCCTATTCACTACACCGGGAGTCTCCTACCCGCTGGTCCAACTTACTGTATTAATGCACTACTTAGTCCTGGGTCTTTTGGGTACCTCTCAACAAACCAGTTCTTCTGGCGGCAATCAAACCGGCCTTTTGACCTGGAACAGCACCTCTAGAGATGGTAGAGGCCTTACCAATATGTTGATGGTTACCACCACCGTGAGGGTGATCAACTGGGTTCATGGCCACACCTCTAGTTCTTGGCCAGGAGTTTCTCTTGACCTTGTACTTGTGGAACGCTCTACCAGCCTTCAACAATGGCTTGTCGATTCTACCACCACCGGCAACAACACCAATGACACCTCTGGCGTCAGAAGAGATAACCTTCTTGGCACCAGATGGCAACTTGACTCTGGTCTTACCCTCGTCAGCGTTGTGTCCAATGATGATAACGTAGTTACCAGAGGTTCTACCCAAAGCACCTCTGTCACCAACCTTCTCTTCGACGTTGGAGACAATGGTACCTTCAGGACAAGAGCCCAATGGCAACACGTTACCGACGTTCAAAGAAGCCTTCTTACCACAGTACACAAATTGGCCGGTGTAGACACCTTCGTTGGCAATGAAGATCTCCTCTCTCAACTTGTATCTGTATGGGTCTCTGAAGGCAACCTTGGCCAATGGAGCACCTCTACCTGGGTCGTGGATGATTTGCTTGACGACACCACGGATGTAACCGTGACGTTCGGCGTAGTCCAAGGTTCTCAACTTGGCAGCACCCTTTCTCAATCTGGTGTGAGAAGTGAAGATGGAGCCAGCACCCTTTCTTTGGTTAAGAATAACTCTACCTGGATAATGTTAGTACGGGACGGGGAGGACGAAACGAAATATGCGACGCAAGTGATGGCACGTAAAAAAAATCACCTGTGCCCACAACTCAGAGATGGTTTCGGTTTTGGACTGGCATATTCTCATCTTCCACACCGCATTTCATTAAGATTCTTGGTCAGGAGGGGAACTTTGGAGTTTTTTTTTTCTTTTTGGGGGAATTTCGGGCCGGCAGGAAATGTGAGAGCGGGCATTCACTTGTTCATATTTCGTTCTTCAACGTCTTCGGACTCAACGGTTGACATACCCATTTTGTGTTGGTTATCGCTAGAAGGTCAAGAGAATAAAAAGAGTGAGAAATTTTCACCGCACGGCATGGCCGCAGGACGTTGCGTCACGTGCCCCGTCTCTGCTGCCACCGCGCCCACACACCACACCCGTGCCTCACGGATGTTGTACTGTATGTTGGTGCGCACGTGTGCGCGGTTAGGGCTAGGGCTCTGGGGCTATGGCTACAGCGGCGTCGATGATCTGCGTTGATTGCAAAACCGAAATAATACACTCTGGCGCTCGTGAGGAATTAATACACTGCTGGCGGCACAGGATGCCTCACGCATCTGTCGCGGCGAGAACGGATGCTTTTTCTGCCCCCGAATCGGTTTCGGATCCGGTTTCCGGGCTAGTTTCCGACCCAGTCTCGGGCCCGGTCACCGATCCGGCCGATTCGCCGGTGGGGGTTTCTCCGGCCTGCGGGTCAGTGGCCTTGGTTTCGCGTGGTTTCGCGGCGCTCTTCTCCTTTTCCGTGTTGACTGCCACTTCCGCTCCTAGGGTCCTGCCCAGATACGGCAACCCGTTCAAAAGCAGAATTGCCTTCAATTGGGTTTCGTGGTCGGCCATCTTGACAAACGCAATTCCGCGGTTCAAGATCGGCGTCTTCTTTTTCTGGAGCGCCTTGAAGAGCGCCGGCGACACGGTCCGTCTGGGGATATGGATCGTGGTGTAGGCCAACTCGTGCGAGCGCAACAATTCTCCTAGCATTTCCACCGACGTATGGTAGTCCACGTTGGAAAGATAAACCGTGTCTAGCGATTTCTCCTCCGGTTTAGCCTCCTTTTTGGCCCCCAGTTTGGCGGTTTTCCCGTTGGCATTTGCTTCTGGTTCAGTCCCGGTGGCGGTGGGGTCGCGCTTCTTGGGCTGTGGCTTTTTTCCCTTCGTCTTCGTTTCCTTCACCTCCTGTTCGGGGCTCTCCGGGTTCTCGTGCTCCGCCCGAGCGGCAGCCTTCTCGGCAGCCAACTTCTCCTTCTTCTTCGCCTTCTCTTGCCTCTTCCGTTCCTTGCGCTTGGCAAAGTACGCCTCGGTCTTTTGGAGCTTTTCCTCCGCGGTGGCAGGAGGCATGGCCCGCTTGACGTATATGAAGCGCGAGTTGAACGCCAGCCCGTTCAACTTGTCAATGGCGGCGTTCGCGTCTTCGTCCGAGCCAAACTGAATGAAGCCAAACCCTAGGTACTTGGAAAAAGTCTTCTTTTTGCCCCGGGTCATGAGCTTGAACGGCAACTCCACGCTCACGTGCGCAATGCCTTGCTCGTCCAAGAATTCTTTGAACGTGGCTTCATCGGCTCGGAAATCAATATTGCCCACGTATAGCCTGTCGCCAATGGGCAATTTTTCCGGCTGATCGGCTTTGGCGGCCGTTTCTTCCGCGGTATTTGCGATTTTGTTGGACGGGGTTTCATCCGAGAGGGTGGCGGGTTCCACCTGAGGAATGGGGTGGGTTTTGGTTTCAGTGACAGACATGGTTTGTAGGCGAAAACAGTTGATGTACGGGTTTCGATGGAAAGAAGGAGATTTCGTGGTTTCTCTGGCGGCCGAGGGAGAAATGGAGGGGTTTTTCCGAGGTTGGGTAAAGCCTTGAGTTGCAAGGCGAGTGTTTTCTGGCGGTTTCTGGAGTCTTGGTTGTGTGCAGTGCGGGTCCCCGGTGTGGGCAGATTCCCCCAATCTGGGGTCGACTACGCCACGTATGCAGGATATGAATGGGGCCACGACATATGGTGGAACCGACAAATCGAAAACTGAAATGTGGTCGGAAATGTTGTCTGGGTACTCTGGGTAGTCTGAAAACGTATTTGGGGAAAACAACGGAAGCGGTAGAAAGGCGCCGTCAATTATATTGGCTTAGATTGGGTGCGCTCAGGTGCGGAATTCACGGTTCAAAGAGCGCGACACCAATGGCCGAGAAATATTTCATGGCGAGTAATTAAGGCGAAGTAATGGGAAGAGGAATTGGGAAACGGTTGTACTCTCACATTCTATCAGAACAAGGATTGGCAAGTCAGAGGGCGATTCGAAGTATTTCGGAATAATTGGACTGTTGGACTAGACTGTTAGACATTTAATACTAGAATTAAACAAGAACTGTTACAACTACGACGTTACTAGACTTAGAACTAAAGCGTTGAAACCGAACATTTGACTCTAACGTTTAACACATTTTGATTTAAAACTAGAACGGTTAGAACTAGAACATATAATACTAACATTTAAAACATTTGAAACTAGAACTGTTTGAACAAGACTCAGAACTATCAGAACTAGAGTGTTCGAACCGGAACATTCACAACAACATTCCACATTTATAACTACAACGTTTAAACATAGAACTTTCAGGGCAAGAACGGTTAGAGCAGCATTTTCAACGATAACTGTTCACTGCTCAACTGTTCACTATTAACTGTTCAAGTCCAACGGTTCAAGTTCATCTACATTTCCTTCACAACGCCATCATGGCGTTAACTCTACACTCCCAACTGTTCTAGACGAACTCCGTGAAAGAAAGGTGAAAAACAAGAACGGAAGTGACTGGCAGTAATCAGTCAGGAAAATGGACCCACCCATTTTCGCGCAATGCTACTCCTACACGGCGCGTGCAGCGTATTGTATTAAATAGGCAATCTATTTTGAATGGAATATATCCCATCATGACGGACAGGGAATATACGGGAACGGGGGAATCTCGAGGACATGCAGTTTATTTCAATTTGTAGAACAACTTGGGGGCAGCACAGTCGTTAATGCAGTGTTGTAAGTGGAAGAACTCCTCGACACAGTCCTCCTTGTACGCCTTGTGCGCATAGTCCGGTTCCTCCATCTCCTGGGTCACTCTCTCCACACATTCGTGGAAGTGGTGAACATATGGGGCACAGGCGGCGGCCTTGGCACATTCCTCTTTCAACTCGTCGAATTGGTCCTTGGCCTCGTCCTCGTCCTCATCGTCCTCATCCTCGTCTTCGTCTTCTTCCTCGGCTTCCTCCTCTTCGGCCTCGGGGGTTTCTTGTTGCGATTCTTCCTGAGATTCTTCCGCGTCAGCGACTTCAACAGCCTCGGGCTATTTGGGTTAGTAAGGGGCTCGGAGATGGGGCCAAGCGCAAATTGGGCGCAAAACATACCTCGTCGGCGTACGCCACGAAAGTGGATTCGATCAAGTCTCTCAAAAACGACATGGTGGGTGATGGTGTTGGTTGAAGAGGTGAATTTTTGATTAAGGTATACGCAGGTAGCAAACGCGCGCGTGGCCATTGGTCAGTTGGCGGAGCGGTTACCCGCCATGGCACTACACGGGTGCACGGGTGTTTTGCCGCACCTCCGTACCTCCACCATACGCTCCGGTGCTACGCCCATAGTGGAACAATGTAAAATGTGAATTAGTTATACATCTAAGCGGAAGCAGCTTGGACTTGGACATCCATTTGCTTGGCCTTCTTGGCAGCCTTGTCGTTGTGCTTGGCACCCATGACACCACCACCCCAGTGCTTTCTGTCCTCCTCGTACTTCTCGATGAAGTTGGCGTTGATGGTAGAAACCAAAGAGGCCAACTCGGACTCGTCAGCGGCAGAAACCTCGGTCAAAGCAGCGACGGAAGAGGTCTTCTTGTGCACCAAAGTACCCAATCTAGCCTTGCCCTTGACAACGGCGTATGGGACACCCATCTTTCTGCACAAAGCTGGCAAGAAAACAACCAACTCAATAGGGTCAACGTCGTTGGCAATCAAAACCAACTTGGCCTTCTTGTTCTCGATAAGAGACACAACGTGGTTCAAACCGTACTTGACGACAACTGGCTTGGCAGACACGTCGAAAGCCTTCTTGCCCTCGGCGATGGCGGCGGCCTCCTTGGTCAATCTCTCCTTCTTCTCCTCGGAGGTCTCTGGTCTGTACTTGTTGAACAACTTGAAGGTTTGGGCAGCGGTGTTCTTGTCCAAGGTGTTTTGGAATTGAGCAATAGCTGGAGGAACCTTCAATCTCAAGTTCAAGATCTTCTTTTGTCTTTGCAATCTAACGTATTGAGGCCACTTGACAAATCTGGACAAGTTTCTCTTTGGTTGGATGGCTTGACCAATACCGAAGTTCTTTGGGGCAGCTTCGATCAAAGGGTTCTTTGGGGCAGCGTTCTTAGCGGCCTTGGTGGCCAATGGAGCTGGAGCGACTTTCTTTCCTGGAGCCATTTTTGGTGTTGGATGTTATGCTGGAGAGGAAATTTTTCAGGTGGTTTTTTTTTCTTGCCCGAGTGGTGATGGGGTGTACGGGTGCGCGAAACCGCCGGCCAGTGCAGGTTGTATATAGTCACGTGTGCGCTGTGACTGTTTTCGCCAAGGGCTGGGCGCGATGGTCCGGGCATATGTGATGGGAAGTGGTATAAGCGGGAAGGTTGAAGTGGATGGAGTGGGATATAGTGTAGCAGTGTGATGGAGTGGGATATAGTGTAGCAGTGTGATATAGTGCAACAGTGTAATAGAGTACTGATTACTGACTACTGAGCACTGACTACCGAGTACTCAACTGACACTGACTACCGAGTACTTAACTGACACTCACTACTGAGTGTAGTGATTACTACTTATATTGTGTACTACGATTTATTTGCACGGTTCTTTTGCTACAGTTCATTTCCTACCCTTCATTTGCACAATTCTCCCTGTGGCCCTGCGGTCCTGCGGCTCTCCGTGCAGTTCCTACGCTTCCTTTGCTACAGTTATAATCAGATCGTCACTCTATACCGTCTGCAATACCTGCCCTGACGTTATCGTAGATTCACAGTACAGGTATCATTGACAGATGTGTGGCCCTCTACGATTCAGTCGGTCGACTTGTTTTCCTATTCCGTATATTCTGCACGCCGGCAGTCCTTCCCATCTATGTTACAGTGGCCCACCGCTCACCGCACCACCCCTTACGGGTGTACTGCGTGAAGGTGGACATGGTGCACCAATCCGAAGAGTGGTGAATATGGCGCGCCGACCCAAGTACTCCTGCAGGCAGTGGCGGCGCCTGCAGAAGCAACAACGGCGCCGCGGCTGTCGGATTACCGTGTTGGGCGACGATCGACTTGTTTGGCCGCGCATCCGCGCGCGGCTCCAATACCACCGAGTGCCAGAGTTTCTCCTTGGACAAGGAGGAAATGCGCACGAGCCCGTATTTGGCGTCAAACTGTTTGAGTGCGGGCGTTTGCGTGAGCCGCATGATCTCGTCCATCTCGTCCGATATCGGGAGCACCGCCCCTAACCGGGCAGAGTAGTCCAAAGCGTACTGACGAAGAAAGTCGCTGTTCACGCGCACCTCTCTGCACCTGGGTGCGTCTGCATCCATCCGGGGCATGCAGTTGGCTCCGTCGGCCGCCGTAAGACCGGAACTGGAGACTGCGCCGCTTGGTATGGGTGGAGTGGCGCCGCCGTCTTGCTCCATCAACTCGAGGAGGAGGGTGTCGGCGGTAGTGGCGGCCAAAAACTGGCCGGTGGCAGATTCGGTGGCCACCACCGGCGGAATGGCTGCTAATTTCCACCGGGGGGAGTAGCTGCCATTGTAGGAGTCGCACGAGCAATCGTCACCGGGGCCCAAATCGAATACGCTGTCGGTTTCAGAATCGGACGGGCTGTCACAGCAAAGTGGGTGTGGCAACGCCAGGAAATTCCATTTGGGGAGTATTTGTGTCGGGAGTCGGTCCACCGCAACAGACATTTTGTTGGAGAGATGTGATATGGGAGGTGTGGGAGATGTGGGTATATGGGATATGTGGATGGAGATATGAGGGAGATATGAGGGAGATATGAGGGAGATATGAGGGAGGTGGATGGAAGATGGATTTGAATAGTTCAGGCAATATTCTGGAGAACTAGTGCAAAAGGATTAAACCCAAAGCCGAACACCCCGAAAGAAATAAAGGAGTTGACACAAAAAATACACCAACGGGCTGATGGCACTGGTTTGGAGTGCTTATAGTGGAAATGCGATTCATGCCAGAAGGGAAATTGTGACCGGAATTGTCCGCGCCACATATCCGAGGGCAACCAACGTCCGTCGGAGGTTCTGCACGTGATCTCCACTGTCTGTGCGGATGAATTACGAGGGACCCACTTCCAGCTCCGGCCTGTCCACGCCTGCATGCGTGGTTACGGCCGCTTGGTGGTTTCGCTTACACGACACAATAGGCAAAGATATCCACCGCCGCCATATGTTCGCACGGATAGATTTAGATTGTGGTCGAATTCCCGACAGGAAAACCCCTCTCTTACATATGACTCCACTCGATAAGCAGTACCTCAGCTCCCGTCACCCACTCACGGCACACCGTTCTTTTCGTCACTATTATTTTTTTTTGTCTTTTTTTTTTTTTGGCTCCCCGACTTTACGGCGCGCCTGCGGCTTTTCTCAGCCGACGGGTCACCCGGATCTTTTGTTGTGTTATCAGCTCGTGCGACAATCCTCAGGTATTACATATACTCGTAGTGTCGCCTGAGCAAGTGTTCTGCCGCGACACAGTCGCGCGATTAGCGCGATCTACCAGTTTGGGTTGTGGAACCCAGATAATTGGTGGCCCTGGCATACTGTGCTGGGTTATCACTACCATAATCCCCAACTGGTAAACCCGATCCATTATTTAATTCGGCCCCCAATCAGGGTATTGGGAATGGAAATTATGTAGCAGCGTCATCGCAAGGATCTGTGTTTGTTCACTCGTGCATTTGGTCCGGGGATGTCATGGTAGTCCGTATTTCCAAACGTAAACCTCCAAACGTAAACCGGGAGCGAGCAATTTCCATACCTGCATATTTGACGCAGAAGCATAAGGCGTTTCTAAATCTGGTGTGGCGTGTACTGCATATATCCCGATGCCGTTAAATTGTTCCACGGTGATGTTTCATTTTGGAAGTGTCGAGATTTTAAGGCCGGAACGAAGTTTCCGGAGGACTATACATAGGACCCCGGAAGAACCACTATGCGATTTAGGGTGATTGGAGGCACTTTAGAAAGTCATTGTAGTACCTGGTGATGCATTTCGTCTATTGTATTCTGTCCGAAAGAATGCGGAACAAGCAGTCTGACAGTGTCAACCTGGGATGCTGCGATCATTTTTATCTCCCATAGGTGATATTCACTGACAATATTACAATGGCCAGTCCAATCTGGTTCTTCCGCTCTACAGCATGTCTATCTTGGTGTGTTTCCTTTGTATTGGCCATGTCTCATAAGATTATCGATAGCCCATTTCTTACGTTCGCGTTAATGACAGTCCTCCGTGGTCAATCTTGTATTCACGCATTTATTGCCAACTCATTGCCATCGTCAGTCGTCAAGATATCTCACGACATCTCATAGTCCAACTCATCAAGCTCGTGGCCAAGCAGTTTGTAACTTGGCGTGCCGTAGTACTCCTCGAAAAGACGGTCAATGTCCTCCAACTCCACCCCCTTCGTTTCCGGATAAAAGTACGCCACCGTCATCACCGAGAGAACGCAGCTGGTGGCAGGAAACAAGTACATGACCCAGCCAATGGACTCCTTGAGGATCGGCGTGAGCTGCCCCACCACATAGTTCGCAAACCAATTGGTGGCAGTGGAGAGCGACACACCTTTCGACCGCACCGCCAACGGGTACACTTCCGGCGGAATAAGAAAACCAAGCGGGCCCCAGCTGTAGCCAAAAGACGCATTGTACACAATCACCAAGAATGCCACAAGCAGTGGTGTCGCCAGCACATCGAGCCACAACACCACCGCAATAAGAGCCAAGCACGCACCCATTGAAAGCCCGCCGCTCATCAAGATCGGTTTGCGTCCCCAACGGTCCACCAAAAACCACGGCGGAACCGTGCTGAGCAAATACACGAACGCATTGACGCCCGTCATTAGGAGCGCCTTGGAGTCGTTGAATCCCGCCTCCTCGAACACCATGGGTGCATAGTACGAAATGATATTGATGCCGTTAAACTGGGCAAACGCCATGGCCGAACACGCAATGAACACCCGGAGCCGGTAATGGCGGAGCATGTGGCGCCATGACCGCTCCCGCTTGGGGATGCGGATGCGTTCCTCCAAGATGCTGTTCTTGATGAGGAAAAACTCCGTTTCCGCCCGGTCCGGCGCCTCGTCCGCATACAAGAGGCAGAGAACATGGAAACCCTGCTGGTCGCGGTCCACGTCCAAGAGCCACCGCGGGCTCTCGACAATGAAAAAGCCGCCAACGAAGAGACACGCGCCGAGAACCACCTGAACAAACAACGGAAGGCGCCAGCTGAGGTTGGCCACAAACAGGTGGGGCCGGGTGCGGGCGTCGCCAATGTCCTGGATGAAGTAGCACCCGTAGTCGATCCACACGCTCAAAAAGTAGCCCGCGATGTTTCCCGTGAACTCGCCGCACACGAGCTTGCCCCGTTCTTCCACCGGCGAGATCTCGCACTGGTACAGTGGCACCATGGTGGACAACACGCCCACGCCAAGCCCACTGAACACCCGGCCCACGCCAAACACCCACATGTTGGGTGCAAACGACTGGAGCGTTCCGCCGACAATGAACACCGCGGTGCCGAGCAAGATGGTGCGCTTGCGGCCCATGGAGTCCAGAAGCCGCGACACCAAAAGTGACGAGACCATGGCGCCGATTTCGAGGATCGACACCACGAGCCCAATCTGCGTGGCCAGCGGCTGATGGAAGAACTGGTTGAACGTGGTGAACATGAGAATGCCCGAGCACACGCCCTGCTCGTAGCCGAAAAGCGACACGAAGAGTGAAACGAACGCGGACGTGAAGTATACGAGCCGCAGGCCCTTGAACGCGAGCGGGTGGAGGTAGCGCTGCGCGTCAAAGTCTAGGTGGTGGTAGGAGTTGCCGAAATGGTCGCGGCGGTCGCTGGGGCCGCTCCCGGACGCCGGTCCGATCCGGTTCCACTGAACAAAGCCGTCGTCGTCCGCATCGGGGTCGGGCCGCGTGGAAGCGGCTTCCGGTGCTAGTAAGCGCACCGGGTCGTCATCTTCCGAGTCCGAAAAGTCTTTCGGCGAAAGAAGCGGCACTGAATGGTCGGCGGGGTTCAGCAATGTTCGTTTTGGTTCCGAGCGCAATATTGACGTGAGGCGTTTCGGAGGAGATTCCCCGGCGCTGTTTTGGGGCCGCGGCGGTGGCAGCAGTGCGGGCGATGTTATATTGGGTGAGGTGGGGCGTTTTTGCCCCGCATTGGGTTTTTCCGTTTCTGCCATGGTGGCAGGAGTATGAAGAAGATGGAGTAGGAAGGCAGTGGGGAACCTGCACCATGACGTCGTGGCGCGTCGCACCTAGATAAGGATGTGGAGAAGACAGGCCCAAGAACGGGCGCAGGAAGCATATGCAGAGAATGGACACGAAACCAGGAAATTGCCTCCGGGTGGCATAGCGTCGGGCGGGTCTGCTTTGGCTAAGAGAAGTACCAGAAAGAAGCCGTTGGGGATGTATTGTGTGCAGGAACATGACACTGGTGCATGACGAGGTGGATTCTTGGAATTGCAAGGAGTAAGAAGAGAGGACGATCGGGAGCAAAGGACGTAGAGAGGACGATCTGGTAGCAAAGGACGTAACTGAAAAAAAGAGACGAATTGAATTAAGGAACAGACCAGATTTACCGGATTGAGCCCCGTGGGCCCGTTGCACGGTTGAGCATCAGATTGAGTAACCCCACATTTGGCACGCAGTCACCACGAGCCCTGAAACTCACTCTGGTTTCGGTGGGGTTTTTTTTTCTAGTCTTTGGTAAATTTTATTCGGGAATATCTATATGTGAAGCCCTATACAGACGGACGGTATACGCCTAGTGCTGAACGGGCTTCCTCTTGATGTAACTCTCAATGTAAAACGCAGCGAACAACGCAGTCAACGGCGTCAAGTACACCACATTGATCACCAACGGCAACATCTGGTCCGAAGACGCAATGCAACTGCGGAAAGAGAGGGTGGTGTCCTCTGGAACCACGTACCACACAAACGCATGCACAATAGCCAACGAGCCACCCACGACGAATTGGGTGATTTGCATCGACGTCAACACCCTCTTGACAAGGAGCGGCACTCGGATCTTCAAGCACGACAATGTGAAGTAGAAGTACATCAATGAGTGGATGAATGAGTTGAACACGACAAAAATCCAAATGGGCGGAGACTGGAACCGGATGCCCGACCACATGCACATCATAGCGCCCGCGTGGTGGTAGCTCTGCAAAAGACTCGAAGGTCTGCCCTTCAACAAGATCACAATAGTGTCAATCACCTCGTAGAACTTGGACATGTAGAACCACCAACCAATAAGCGTCAAGTTGTGGTCTTCCAGCAAGCTCAGGAACACTCCGTTTTCAACGTCACATACCGCATACACAAAGCTGCTCAAGGACGACGCAGACACAACCTGGGTTTGGATTTTTCCCATGGTGCGGCTGAAACTATTCAACATCGCCACAAACGTCCACACGGAGTAGGCGCAGAGAAACACATTGTGCAAAAGCACAAACAACTTGAACCACGCCTGCGTCGCGATTTTGTATGGCGCCGCCTTCACCTTCTTCAACTGCTTGGGCGACATTTCCGACGAGTCTTTTTCCACGACACCGGCCTTTTTCAATTGCCTCTTGAGCACAATCGGATTGGCAAAGTGAACCAACGAAAAGTACACCACTGCGATGGTCAATGGGGTCCGCACCATCATGGATGTGTCAAACACCAGCGTCAACCATGAGTTCAGAAATGGCGATGGAGGAAGCGGCGTTTGGCCCTTTGGGAGAGTCCAGAACTCGGGGTCCGGCAAGCGAAAAGCAAACGACATGGGGAACAAAACCACAAACAAACGAAAAAAAGACAGGTGGCCGTAAACTAAATAGCCCAAAAATAAATATGGTAGAATCCGTCTGATCAAAGGTTGCGGCACTGCGAAATATTATTCATAATTGCGCGGTGCCCAAATCCGGGGCACCGCGCGGCAGGTAAAATCACAAACCCAACATCTGGTGCCCTACTGGGCTTAAGTTCGCATTTGGTGCATTTCCGGCGTATCCCATGCTTCCGGTTTTTTCCGGTGAAGTCTTTGGCTTCTTCTCTACTCGTGTGTTGGGAATGACCGAGGACCGGTTTTTCCATTTCCTCAGCTACCCAACTTTTTGGCCGTTGGCCCGCGGCTTTACCCCAGGACTGGAGGTACGGTTGTTCCGCGGTCGTTCTGCGGTTATCGTGCGGTTGTTCTGCGGTTCGTAAATGCATGTACTTTCTATTTACCGTTTTATCGCCCACTTCTGCGGCGACGGGCAAACATTGGCCGACGCTTTTTTTTTGGTCGTAGCTGGGTGGTTTGTAATACTTTTCAACGGGCGCTTTTCATCCCGTGCGCTTCCCTTCTTGGCGGGGCCCTTGGCCATAGATGGCCCCTCTGTCTCCGAAATGAAGTTCATGATTAATTCCTGCTTGTTCATTATCAAAAACTGTTTGCGCCGGAGGTAATGGGTCATGATCGCTACTGCCTTTTCAAGGTTGGTTGCATCATACGAACTAACAATCACTTGGTGAAATGCTGGACCCTGGGCTTGGACCTGGGTACTGGACGCAATTTCAATGTCCAAAAGCATCTTCAAAGGAATTGCAATCTTCTCGCGGAAGTCTGCATTCTTGTCGCTGAGGAGCTCATCGAATTTGCCCGGACAGTAGGTTAACTGGAACTCGTAAGACGCAGGGAAAAGCTTGGTCAACTGCTGTGCACACTTTCTCGTGTTGGCTCGATCTCCCTTGATGGAAACAACGTACGAAGAGTTTTCCCCAAACTGCAGCAACGAAGTAGGAAACGATATGAAGGTGTCGTACTCGGCCTCGAGATTGGTGACGAATTCGACGTTAAACTGCATTTTCTTGATGAGCATGCAGTAATGGCTTTTCAAAAGCTTCACGTCCACGTTGTGGTACACGGCAGAAATTCCATTCAGCTGGGGGCACTTGTTCTGGCAACATTGGGCCACAAAATAGTCAATTTCATGTTTGACAAACAAGATATTCTTCAGGTTCTTCATTGGGCATTTGATCAAAACATTATCCTTTCTCCTGAACAGGTACAAAATCTTTCCGGAAGACTTTTGGTCGTCGCCCTTGTGTTGGTTGTAGGATGAGCTGGAGAATTTGATGAACACATTGTATCTTTTCATGATTGACTGGATGATCGACCCGCCATTTCCGATTATGCTCTTGTGGAAAACCTCAGGAATGTTGAATTGCATTTCGGCTGGCCACTCCAATTCCACCAATTTCACTGCTCTCTGCAATGTATCAAACGAGGGCAAGAGATGTTTGCCCTTGTGGCTGGGGTCCACGTTAATTTCGATTTTAATGGTGAAGTTATGAGCATTCAAGCGTTCAAATTTGATCGTGGGGATATGATTCAATTGACCCAAGATCTTGATGATCTTCCCGTTTTTCTTGCCACTCAAAAAGTCTTTTTGGGTATTGTCAAGCTCCATCTTGAACTGCAATTGCATGCACGAGTCCAATCTCTTCAAAACGGAGGTCAAGAAGGCGGCTTCGCTCGAATTGGTCACAAACGCCGAGAGCAAGTCCCGCACATCCGACTGCTCGCCCATGATATTCATGCCGTTTTGGTTATACGTGAGCGTGCATGTCTTTCTGTTGCTGATGAGGTTGATGAAGTAGTACTCAAGCTCTGCGGATACGAGCTTTTTGTGAAACCCAAAGCTCAAGTCGTGGAAACCGCTACTCAACTGGCAAAGATCTGCCACTGCCTGGGAAACCGAGTCTCTGTTGTTTCCCTGGACAACAATGGTATTGTTTGCGGGCTCGCCGAAACTGGGCAATTGCACATAAACCCCGTACTTGAGCATAAGGTTGAGCACGTCGCCCTGGCGGTATGCTCCGATCAAGTCAAGCTTGTTTTTCAACATCTCGGCGGTCTGGGTATACAAGCGAGCGCGCGAGCTTTTGCGGGGATCCACTTCGGTCAAGAGGCTGTTGATGTTTTCCTTCGTGAGCTTAATCTCAGCGATGCTGGGCGAAGTAATCCACAAGCTCAAGTTGTCGTTGGACTGCAAAACGTCGGAGTAGAAAATCAGCGGCATGAGATACGGCAAGTAGATGGTGACATTCAGCTGGCAGGTGATCTCGGAGAAATTGGCCAAGCCCGGGCCGCCTAAGATCGGAATGAGCGAAAGCGGCATGGCGATGCGGTCCACGTAGCACCCTCTGAGCAAAGTGTCGATCAAGATCTTGGTTTCGGTTTCGGCCAAGCACGAGTTGTCCGTGCTTCCGAGGATGTAGATGGAGGTGGTGGTTGTCGGCTTGGGTGCGGTTCTGAAGTCGGTTTCCTGTCTGTTCATGATGACCTCCACATTGCACCGTTTTGCAATGGCGTCGAGCCGAGTGGCGAAATTGGGACCCACCATTCTGAGTTCGTGCGGACTCAACACGATGCGTTTGTAGTTGACGTGGTGGTACGCCTTGAGGATTTCTGTGCGGGAGTTATTGACAAAGGTTTCGTTTCCGTTGATGCTGATGGTAATGAGCGGGTTGGCAAGCTGCGGCTCCACCAACTTGATGTGGTTTGTTTCGGCCATACCGTTGTTGTTCAACATCAACACCGTGCTTTTCAACCGGGCCAAGTTATCGATGATCCGGGACTGTGGTCCTTGGACCTCCGGATGGGGAATAAGTGTGTGGGAGACATCGTGGCACTGCCAGAGGCCGGAGTCCGACTCGAAAAGCGCCACCAGGGAGTTTATCAAGTAGGAATACTCGAGAGAAAGGATAACACAGTTTTGGTCCATGGAGAGGGGGGTGAAGGAGGATGGGGTAGTGAAGAGAAACGCATGTATATATGTGCATGCGGCCTGGAGATTGCGTCAGTAATGTAAACAGTCATTAGCCTTCCCGATTTGGCCGCGAGCCAAACACCCGGGTCACGTGCGGATAAGTGGGTGTGGTTTAGGGCAGGGGCCATTTTTTGTTGCGGGATACTTGTACTTTTACTTGTACTTTTACTTGTACTTTTACTTGTACTTTTACTTGTACTTTTACTTGATACTCGGTGGCTTGAAACTGGTGGCTTAAAGCTGGTGGCTTGAAACTGGTGATCCTTTAGACTCCAGTAAGCAGGTAGTGACAGGCGTGATTTGCGCGTATGATTTATTGTCGCGACCTATGAAAGAATGCAAGCTGTAGAACCAGGTCAGATTAATGGGCATAGATAGATGTTGGGATTTGGAGGGCCGGGCTTTCGTTGGATGAATGAGTAGTCAGGTATTCGGAGCACGGGGCATGGAGTCATAGGTGATGAACTAATCATGGGTGATGAACTAATCATGGGTGATGAACTAATCATGGGGGATGAACTAATCATAGGTGATGGAATAATCATCAAGTCATGAACTAATCATCAAGTCATGAACTAATCGTCAAGTCATGGAGAATGGTCCCGTCAAATCTAGCAATAGGTAGACTCGGGATACTGTCACTCCACTCCGTCAGTCACTCCACTTTCCTCACAACCTCTTCGTGTCCCACACATACACCATCTCGTCCCACCCCGTGGTGGCCACCCACCCCGGCTCCCCCCAAAGACTGTAGTCGCACCCCACCACAAACTCCCGGTGCCGCCGCATCACGCCCTTGCACCCGCTCCCACCCGTGCCGAGAAACCGCGCCCGCTCGTTCGACTGGTCGCTCCACACCCGTGCACTCATATCGTACGACGTGGACAAGAGCTCCTGCGCCAGGTGCGGCGACCACACCACCTTCCGCACCGCAAACTCGTGCCCGAGAAGCTCGTTGAGCGGCGTCGGCCCCCGCGTGTGGAACGCCGGCTGGTGGGCGTTGGCGTCGGCCTTGCCGATCATGCGCAAGTCCCACACCCGCACCGCCTTGTCGGTGCCCGCGGACGCAATCACCATGGGCTTGTACTTGTTCCAGTCGCAGCTGAGGCACTCGAGCCCGCCGTGCGCCACAAAGTCCACCTGGAGCGGGCGCGGCGCCCGGATGTCCCAGATCTGCACGTGCAGCGCCCCGGTGCAGCTGACAAGCGTCAGCGGCGAGTGCGGCGAGAAGGTGGCGTTGTACACGCAGCTGGCGGTGTTGAAGCCCTTGGTCTGCGGCGTGGGCGCCGTGTGGTCGGTGCGGGCGCTGGCATCCACTTCCGGGCGGAGCGTGACCAACGACGCGCTGCGTGCGGGCGTCCACACCTTGATGCTGCCGTCCCACGACAGTGTGGCGAAGTTGACCTTGTCCACGTAGTTCCATTTGACCAGAAACACCTCGCGGGTGTGTTCTGCGTAGTTCATCACGGGGAAACGGCCCACGGTGCGGTCAAAGAGCTTGACCAGCCCGTCGCCGCACGCGGCCGCCACCTGGTTTTCGTGCACCTCGCTCCACGCCACGTCAAAGAGCCCGTCCTGGGTTTCCCACGCCACTTCTTGGCGGATCTGGCCCGAGTCGTCGATGCCGAGAATGAAGAGCTTTCCGTTGCCCACAAGCCCGTAGTTGGCGGCGGTGGCCACGGCCAACTTGTTATCGAAGAACGGCAGGTACCGCACGCCGTAGCCGTTGTAGTCATTGGTTCGAAACGAAAGCATGGAGTAGTTGAGGTGGGGACTGCACGCGCGGTGGAGCAACTAGTGGTGAGAGGCCGAGTTGCGTTTGGTAGCGAAACGGTTGGTAGCGAAACTTTTGGTAGCGAAACTTTTGGTAGCGAAACGGTTGGTAGCGAAACTTCTGGTAACGAAACGTTTGGTAGAGGTTTGGGTTGGGGGTTTTGGTCGGGAACGGGGCTTTGGTGGTTGTGGAATTATTATACGATATCAGGCTGCGGCTTATCGGTTCGCGCGATCAGGATTAGACCCGAGGCTGTGACTAGAGTGAGGAAATAAGGAGAAGCAATAGATAGGGTCTGTCATGGAGCACAGGCATACATAGTAATCGTGTAAATTAATGGAAAATTCAACAGAGTCTTTAATACTCAAAAGGGAATAGAAGAGTTAATAGCGACTAAAAGGGTAAGGGTAGAAGAGTCAGTAAAGAATAGTGGATAGAATAGTCATGGAAAATAGTCAATCGCGCATAGAATAATCAGAGAACATAGTCAACAGAGGCTTGAATACTCAATTGAGTCAATCGAGTTGATTGAGCCAATAAACAGTAATCGGAATGGATGTTGTGAAAAATGCCATATAACTGACATTTAATGTTCAATCCAGAGTGTTGGCATGGTCTGAAATGGTGCTTGAATACCACGTCAAAATATCCGCTTAAACACATGGTCTATCCACCATGTCCTCGCCCCGGGTCTTAGGCAACTACTCTGGTCATTACCTCCCTCGAAAGAACTCAGGTCCTGCAATAGTGTACTATGTATTCTTTGCTATGCATTATGTAGACTGGCAGCCTCGCACCAACGCAAACTGAACACTGCTTTTGTCTAAATATCTAAGGTCTGCGTGTCCAAGAACTTGATGGAGTTGTGGTACTTCGGCGCCACGTCGGAAATGCTGAGAAGACCAAACGAAATCATGTCGCCCACAATTAACGCCGCCTTCTGTTGCGTATACTTCAAGTAGTCAAAGTCATCATCCGTCGAGGAGATGGCCTCCTCCTCTGCAATGGCGTTTTCCTGGATCGTCACAGACTCTAATCCGGTGGTGATGTTGTAGGTGCTGTGCACTCCCTTCTCCTCCAGCCTAGAGCTCAAGTCATCCACCTCGTTTTTTGGCGCATTGGCGCCGTTTTGGATAAGACCCCAAGTCACCCAGTACATCTGCACCGTGGCCCGCCAGAAAATCACCTCGTTGTAGATTTTCTTGATCTCAAATTCCATCAACGCGCTGGGATCATCTTCCACCTGCGTGGTGGTCTTCAAGTTGGAGCTGGGGGACACAAAGTCGTACTCCACGTATGACGTGAGCATGTTCAACGCCTCCTTTGGGGTGGGGTACTTGTCGTCGTGAACAAAGTACGGCCGCTCCGGGTCGTGGTAATCCGACATCCACTCGCAGAAATGATCGGCAATGTCGAATGCGGGGAAGTTGGGCCCCGAGTACTCAAAGTCAATCACCACCAAGTCCTTGTCATGCTTGTTGTTGGCGCCGACCGCGGTCTGTTTCAGGTCAAACGAGTCCTTCAACAACAAATTGCCGTATTGGGTGTCGTTGTGGCAAAACCGGTAGTTGTGGCTCAAGTTCTTTGTATCGTACTTGGAAAAAAGCCAGTCACGGTACGAGAACACCACCGACCGGAACGTGGCCCACGGCATCAATAACGTCTCCTCGATGATTTTTGGGTCGTACGAGGGCAAAATCTCTGTTTCCAAGAGCTGTATCCACTTCAAGATCTGCACCCACGCCACCGGGAACTCCAATTCACGGTCGCGCTCGTCCAAGTCAATTTTGTAGTGGAGATCCTTCATTCTACGCCCCAACATCTGGGAAATCACCGGGTCCCGGAGCTCGTGCTTACCCAAGGTGACGAAGCCGTCCAAAAACTGCTCGAAGCGGCCGTTGTCGAAAATACCCAAGAGCTTGGGCCCGATTTTTTTCAGCGAGAGCTTGATGAGAATCTGCAACTCGGAGTCACGGTCGATGATCGAGTCCACGTTCTTGCCGTACACCCGCAAGAGCAACGACGGGGGCGAAAACTGCAGGTACGCATCTTTATACTCGATCTTGTAGATGGAGTTGGTGAGGGCGCCCGAAATTCTTGTCACCAGCAAGTTATTGATGGTCAATTGCCGGTGGTTCCATTTGCTCAACCGCAACTCCCGGATAAGCCCAAGAATCTCCTGCTTGAAGAAATCCAACGGCAACGAATTATCAAGAACTACATTGATGCTTGGGATCACCCGTTCCTGGGAAAAATCCACCGCGGCGGGGGTAATGACCAATTTGGACAAAGACGTGGATGATAACGATCTGCGGTTTCCGGTGAGAGACGGTCTTCGGCTGGAAGAAGTCGATCTGGAATTTGCGGTAGAGTTTCTTGTTCTGGATCTGGATCTGGAGCGCGATCTGGCGCCTTGGGATGGGGTGATGTCCATTTTGGGGTAATCCAGCAGAGGTTTCAGTAGTAGGATCCAGTAGTTTCACATGCAAACGGCTTGGTCTCGCGATAGGAACGGGAGGCACGGGTCTACAGATGTTGGCCCGGGCTTATCTGCGAGTCCCAACTGTTGAAACTAACGGGTGAATGCAGTACCATTCATCCTGAGTTCGTGCCGCTACAAGGAATATGATGAATACGATGGTAATGATAGAGTTTGTCGATTACCAATCAGAGGGAGGGGCCTAATTTAATAAAGGAATTGTTATTATTGACTGATGGAAACTCATGGATGTTATTGAATTGTTATTGTTGACTGATGGAAAATCATGGATATTATCCGCACTAGGCAAGTATGATTTGAGTCGTCTGAATAACGAATCTCAGTTAATATAATCATGGAGAGGTCTAACGTTTCTGCAGACGCTTTGGCAGTCTATTGAGAACCTTCAACACAATAAAGAACATCAGTACCTCCCTAAAGAACATCAGTGCGTTTGAATGCAGGATCTCATGGAGGTTCCGCAGTGACCAGTGGGTGGCAGTTGGTTGAAATTTTCGGTGTTTTCAGGCAGTAGAGTCAGGCGTTTTGTCAGGTGAATTCTTTAGGTGTTTTCCAGTAGTGTTTTGAAACCTTTTTGAATTTTTCCGTCGGTTATCAGATTTATTGACCGATGTCGGCTTTCATGTAAAATGTGTTTTTCGACACGCAGTTCAGTAAAGGCTCTACAAATTTATTCGCAAAACGTAAACTTGTCAATTTGCCAACATTTGTTTGTGCCACCAATAAACACCACGACGGATAAATAACGAAATCTCAACCTATACTCCGTTTTTTTGTACCAGTTATTACCCCCTTTTGGTCGATGGTGCCATAACTCGCCTCATTGCCGTCAGATCATTGTCTTTTCCCCATTAGACGAAACGGCGTGTAACTGCAGGTCGCACCCGATGCTTTCCTACACACCGTCTGATGTGGAAATTCTAAAATTTTCTTAATTCGTCTACTACTACCCAGCATGTCTTTCACTCAACTCATTGCGGCTGCAGGTGCGTTGGGATCTGCTGCCACCTACCAATTGTACCAAGGAAAAGTTGCGGAGCTCAACAAGGTGCAAGCGGCCACCGAGGCCAAAATCTCACTGCTTAAACTGCAAATCGACGAGAAGTCCAAGCAGGTTGAGAAACTCAATTCGGAATGCGACAAATCCTCTGCCGACGCAAAGACTCGCGAGTCCAAGCTTGCTGAATTATCGCTGGAAATCTCCCAATTGCAAAAGAAAAATGATCAATCGGCCGCTGCGATCCAACGCTTAAGTGCGGAAAGAGACAGTCTCAAGGCCCAGGCAACCGCCGCCGACAGTTCGGTTTCCACTTTGACGCAAGAGCTTGCGACTGCCAAGGAAAATGCCGAAGCGGCCGAGAAAGGTTTCACGTTCAAGCTCAATGCGGAAACGTCCCGCATCATTGCGGAGAAGGACCTCAAGATTGCCGAATTGGACACCGCATTGGCCAAGGCGACCAAGACTTGTGAGGAATTGTCCGAAAATGTTGACCAATTGACCTTGAAGATGGAGCAGTTGGAGAAGCAAAAGCAAGCTGTGACTGACGAGAAGAACAAGTGCGAGTCTCAGTTGGACAGGGCCAATTCTGCGCTCACTGAGTCTGAGGCCGAGAACAGGAGGGCAGAAGAACAGTTGAAGTCTACCACCCTCGAACTTAAGGACATTACTAAGAAGCACGAGTCATTGGCCACCAAGACCACCGAGCAAGATTCCAGAATTGTGGAGTTGGAGACTGCGCTCAAGGAAATCACTGCCACCAGCGAATCGCTCAAGGCGGAAAATGGTGAAAAGGATGGGTCAATTGCTAAATTGAATGAGGACCTCGAGCAGGCCAAAATCTTTTTGGCAGCAAGCCAAAAGAAGGCGGAAGAGGCCGAAGAAAACGCCAAGAAGCAAGAGGAAATCGTGGCGCAGAAGAACGTGACTATCGCCGAGCACGAAGAGGCCCTTTCTGGTGTCAAGAGTGCGTTGGCTGAAGAGTCCCAGAAGGTGGAGAAGATGGAAGAGGAGACGCAACAACACCAAACCCGCATTTCCGATCTCGAAGAGTCTGTGCGTGTTGCCGAGGAGAAGGGCATTGAAGCTACAGCGACTTTCGACGCTGCGTTGGAAAAGCAAAAGCAGCAGCTCATCGAGCAGGTGAAGACCATAGAAGGTGAAAAGGAAGAGTTGAACAAGAAACTGGCGACGGAAATCCAGGAGTTGAAAACCGCGTTGGAGAGTTACAAGAAAGAAGGCGCGGAGGTGAAGGCGCAATTGGAAAAGAGCCAACAGGACGCGGCGAAGCAAGCCAGTGAATCGGAAGAAAGGGACAGAGAGGTTGAGCAGATGAAGAGCGAGCTTGCGAAGAGAACCGAAGAGGTTGAGCAGATGAAGAGTGAATTAGGTGAGAGAGCCAAAGAGGTTGAGCAGATGAAGAGCGAATTAGGAGAGAGAGCCAGTGAGCTCGAACAAAAAAATAGCGAAATCGTTGTGCTCACGGACAAGAACAACGTGCTCTCGCAAAAATCTTCTGACGCAGAGAAGAATGGCCTCGAGCTCCAACAGAAAATCGCGCGCTTACAGCAACAGGTGACCGAGGCCACCAGCCAATTGAAGGAGCAGGAACAAAAAGCGGAGCAGAAAATCGCCAAGGAGATCCAGTCCAAAAACGAGTTGCAGCAAAAATTGGTCGCCAGCGAGGCAGAGGCCAGAGAATTGGAAGAAGCACTTCAATCGCAGGCACAGGAAGCAGAAACGCACCAGCGCGCCATGGCCGAGCTCAACCTGACCCCACTGTCTGGCATGCAGGAAGAGGGGGCCAAGAACGCCCGGATCGTGGAGCTTGAGGAGAGCGAGGCCAAGCTCAATAAGACGGTGGAGACGCTCCGCAAGGTGATTGACGCCATGAAGGCAAGAGCTGGGTGAACCGGCCTGTATATAGCCGCAGAACAATAATACCACGACGATGCAGAGGCGAAGGAAAGAGAGTGAGAGGCGAAGGAAAGAGAGCGAGAGGCGAAGGAAAGAGAGCGAGAGGCGGATTCGGTCGTAGAGCGCAAAGAGAAGGTACGGCGGACAGTACGGAAGCCGGGTGGAAAGTGCGGTGGAAAGTATGGTGCACCACCATACAGGACATTCAGGAACCGAACGCCTGAAACGGGCACCATCCAGATAAGATGGAGGAGATGGAAACAAACCAAAAAGAAACCAGGCCAACCAAACAAAAGACAAATACAATCAACACCACCAACCGGAAAAGCCACAAAATACCTAAATCCAAACATCCGATCCTCCCTGCAGCCCAGGGATTCCACTCAACGGGCATGAAAGGTAGCAAGCACACTGGGTTGACAGCGAAAACGCACCACCGCAAACCCCGACGGAATGTATGTGCCCTGCGCCTCCGGGAGTGTGTACAAGAACTCCAGATCCACCCCACCCTATCCATTCCACCCCACCGCATCCACCGCCAACGCACCAAACCAAACCCACCCACTCCGGGGCAACCCCAGACCAAAAATACATTTGCGCCCTTTGTGCGGTGCAACCCCATCGGGCAGAGCAAATGCCATTGTTCGGGTAGCAACATGCAGCGGCCCCGCGGCCCGGGTGCAGGAGGCGCATACATCGGGTTCCATACCTCCCGAGGCCACAAACTACTGCTCCGGCTAGAGTTTTTCCCGCCTGTTGTGTTCTGCTGCTGCTTCGCCCCGTTTTGCATTTCTCCCGCCGGCCCTACTTGTTTTCCGGCCCTACTTGTTTCCCGGCCCTACCTGTGTCCCGGCTTTGTGTTCCCGGCCACGTTTTCTTTCGTTGCATATCTCTGTGTTGACCCAAACGGTTCCGTTGCTCCCCACTGAGCCCACCCTGCCCCATTCTCGCCTGTGCCCCTTCCTTCGCTTGTCCCAGCCCGATCCATGATCACCGCGGCTGCCATTTGACCCTGAAATCTCAATTCCGCGATGGTCAAACTCCGCACCACCATCGCCCGCCGCAAAACGCTGTACGACTCCCGGTCGTCTGCTTCGGCAGCCTCCGAGGCCACCACAAAGGCGCCCACAACACCCACACCCACACCCACACCCACACCCGCCACGGCAGCGTCCGCCACGCCCACGGCCGCCACACCGCACGTGGTGGACGACCGCGTGATCAAACAGAAACTCAAGCACTTCAAGAAGTTGGAGTTGGCGTTGGCCAAGTTCGAGTCCAAGCACACTGGCATCGTGCGGGCCAACATGTTGCGTACACTGCTCCTCCCGTTTCTCCGGCTGCAGCCCGACCTCGACCAGGTGTTTACCCGCACGCTGAAGCTCTACGCCAGTTTCGCCAGCATCTTGACCGCGATTCTCGCCGAGTGGTGGCGGCTGCTCTTGGCGGCGCTCGTGTCGCACACCGCGCCGGTGCTGGTGTCGGACCGCAGTGCGTACCTCGAGTGTGTGTCGCGCATCCTCGCCCGGCCCGAGTGGGTCACGGGCGACGCCGAGAGCCTTACGGTGTACCGCCAGGGCTTGACCGACACGTTGGACTACTGCATCAACCGCCTCAAGGCGCTCAAGGTGGTGCCAATCTTCATGAGCGCTTTCGTGGGCAAGGTGTTTGCCTACTGCTTCTTCCACCTCCCGGATGTGTCCGCCGCATTGCTTTTCCTCTTGAACGTGAAACAGGCCATGGTGGACGCCTACATGGTCGACGTGGAACCCGTGGCGCCCAGTGAGGTGGCGGCGGCCCGCGCGGCGTTCCCGCCCGACGTGGCGCCGTGGATCGACTACCGCGGCCTCTGCACGCTCGAGAAGGCCAAGCGCCACGCCATCAACGCCATCGCGCCGCCCAAGCACCCGGTCAAGGGCATCCGCGACCCCGGCGGCGCGTGGGTGCTCCGCTGGTGCGGCAGCGACAGCGACATCTTCATCTCGTTTTTCCGCCACTACATGACGATCGCCAACACCGCCGCTGGCGACGCGGTGCCGCTCCGGTTGTTCCCGGCGTTCCACATTATCGCGAGCCACATCCTCCAGGTGTTTCGTGTGTCCATCAACCGCATCCTGGCGAACATGCAGAAGCCACTGCCGGCGGCGCTGGACGCGGCCGAAAAGTCGACCGACGACCGCGTGTTTGCCGCCAGCGGCTTCCCGTACAAGACCAACGACACCAACTACACCAGCATCATCAAGTTGTTCAAAACCAGCCGTGACATCGACTTCCTGCTGATTGCGCACTCCGCCAGCTTGAACGCGTGCTTCGACTCGTTTCTCACCAAGATCGCCCGCTCCATCAGCCTCTACGATTTTAACAAGAACGGCCTCTTGCTCAACCTCGTGTACGAGTACTCCAACCATGTCATAGACCCGTCCAACATCAATTGGGAGTTCTGGCTTGGCTGCTGCCACATGATGCTCTCGTCCACCCACCACGTGCAAGCCATTCTCCGCAACATCGCGTTCTTGTTCAACGTGTGGGACAAGATCCCCAATGCCTTCTCCCGCATCTCGGCCCCGGAGCAGCTGCCGCACTTGAAGGGCTGGCTCCTCGACCCGGACATGAGCTACAAGCTGAACTTCTCATCCTGGCTCACCAGTTCCGACGTGTGGATGCTGTTCTTCACCCACTGGAGCCCGCTCGTGCGTGCGCAGTACTTTCGGCTCTTGATTTGGCGTGTGATTGGCATCAACAACTACGAGAACTCCCACTCGCTCCAGACCACCCGCCGCGTCAAAAACAAGGTCAACTGCATCTATGAAGGCATCCACCGCATCCTCACGTCCGAGAAACACCCGGGGTTGGCGAATTTGAACTTTTGCCCGGGGGCGCCCATGGCCAACCGAAAGTTCGGCATTGTTTCTATGAAACCCAAGCTCGCGTTTGCGGACGATATCGCTACTGTCAGCGCTACCACTATGACTCGCACCAGCGACTTGCGCAAAACCCATCCGTACGAGATATTCGACGAGGCCATCTACACGTGCACTTCGTTGCCCAGCTCGCCGGTGCAGTATTCAAACGGTGGTGGTGCCGCCAGTCCCATGTCGCCAAAAATCCCCCGCAACCACTCGTTGATTGGGCTGTTGAGCAAGATCTTCAAATTGCTCTCGACGGACGAACACCAGGACCCGGCGGTGTTTTCAATGGTTCCCCCTAATCGCATACGCACTGATCCAATGGAGAACAGTTCCTCGTTGGCGAAGACGCGAAGCTCCAAATCACTCACTTCGTTGTCGACTGCATTTTCACCCAGATCCAAGGTATCCTCCACCAGTCTCGGGTCCCTCAAATCTATATCTACTTCTACAAACGAGAACTCTACCGCGTCTTCCACCACGTCGGGGTCGGAGTCTTCGAGTCTCTTGTCTGATTGCTTAGGAAGTTCGATTTCATCCGCCCACTCGTCGCCCTCGTCGATAGACCAACAACCACCGGAGCTATTTAGAGTTCCGCCGGAAATCAGCCGTCCTCTTTTCAAGTTCGACTTGGTGATAGACCATGAGACCGCGGGAGAAAAGTACATGATGATGCAAAGGGCCAACACCGGAAAGTATGCCAGCCGGTTTTATCCCAACAAGGATACGCTGAACGTGTCGCTCCTTACAATGCCCAAAGAACCAAGATTGCCGTCGGTATCAATTTACTTGAACTCTGATCTGTATAACCGGTTCTACATCACCAACGAGAGCTTTCTAATTGACGAAGACATTATGTCCGAAGTCGATCTGCAAGACTTGCAATACTTCAGCAAGAACTTCATCCAGTGCATGAAGTCTCCAGCAAGCCTCGTCGTTTTGGGCAAGTCCTTAAACGAGTGGAATGCCATCGTTGATGAATTTGAGGCGTACTTGTTCAATCGGGTGGAAACGGACCAGGCCAACTATGTTCCTGAAGGAGACGGTGCCAGTTCCACAGAAGTGGACGAACAAGTATATTTCCTGAGAATCATCCCATTCTTGCCCATTGACAACTTCACCGAAGCCAAGCTTCTCAATGCCGCCTGACCAACCACATAGGTGTGTATATCTTAATACAATAATTATCTCTTGATAGGCGCCGGAGGTGCGAATTTGGACCGCAAGTATGTCAGAACTATAAGAGCAGAAATCACACAAGTGGCGGAGCATGCACCCCAAAACATAAGAACGCCAATGGCAAAGCTGGTGTAGTAGTACTCCACAAGGTAGTAGCGGATTCCAGTCCACTTCAACACAAGGTCAACGGACGATTTTCTCCAGTCAACCATGAGGAACAGCAGACCTATTAAAGTGAGAGAGCTTTCCAATGACTTCAGGGGCCCCAAGCTCTGCCGAAGGTCAACTCCGGCAATGTCAACAAGGTCGATTTCGGCGTTCACGAGCTTGAGGATATCCACCAAGAGGGGCGGAACCCAGTACCGCAAGTGGTACGGAATCCACCAGTTTTTCTCGGCATAGATGTACCTCAGATCACAATTGACGATGTATTCCGAGGTCACGTTGACCTGAGCCACCAGGAACTCGTATTGGAGCCGGTGAAACGACTTTTCCTGGGTACAAATAGCATTGAGGTTAAGCCGCACCAGGTAGTCGAAATCGGGGTTGGCAGAGATATATTGCGCCGCGGGCGCCGACTCGAAAGATGCCACAAGTCGGGAATTGATCTCCGGATGAGGAGAGAGGGGAACGGAAAACCGTTCGGTGGGGACCAACGTCTTGTAGAAGCTCAAATAGGACACTACTGAGACGGGAAGGAGAACCAACCAGATGGCCAGGGCTAGAATGGCGGAGTAGAGGAACTGGCGGGTGAAGAAGAGAGGCACTTCTATCGCCCTAGTAGCAGACATCATTGGGCAGGGAGATCTGCGGAAGATAATGGAGTTGGGGTAGGAGGATCTGCGGCAGATAACGAAGTTTGGGAAGATTGGTGGATGGTGCGCGCTACAGCGTGTTTCACATACAGTTCTTATCTAGCTAGTCTATGAAGTGTACTTGGATAGGATGCAAGCCGATGCAACTAGCAAGGACGCCCACAGGGGGCAGGGCGATAAGAGGAATACCAAGACAAAGATGCTTACCCGTAAAAAAATAATGATCAGTAAATAATGCAAGGGGAGAAAACGTGGCGACCGGTGACGGGACAAGACCTGGGGAAAGAAACCTCCACCCCGCGGAACCGCCGCCGCACCTCATTAGGGTCGTGAGGGTCGCTAGTGGGTGGTGTGTCCGCGGTGGTACTTCAAGCCGTTCAAGTTCTTGTACCGCTTGCCGCACACCTCGCACCGGTACGGCTTGTCCTTCTCCATGCCCGCACCGTCGAGGTACGGCGTGTTGGACTCGGGGTCGATGATGGAAAACGTCCCGTCGTCGTTCTCCTTGAGCGTCTGGTTCTGGTGGCCGTGGAGCCGGTGGTACTTCAACCCGTTCTGGTTCTTGTACGTCTTCTCGCACCCAATCACCGGGCACTTGAACGGCTTGTACTCCTCGTTCTCCATCACGTACAAATGGCGCGCGGGGTCATCGATGTACATGCTGTCGGCGTCCGCGTCCATCTGGGACTGTGGCGCGGCGCGGCGGGCGGCGGCGGGCGGCTGCGATGCGGCCAACGGCGAAACGCCCTGTGGCACCGGCGACGGGTGGTGCGCGGCTTGTTCCGGCTGGTTCAACGCCAGCGATGGCAGGATGGTGGTGTTCATGGCGCCCTGGTTGATGGTCTGCTGCTGGAGGTTGAAGTGGGACGCCGGGAGATGGAGCGCGCCCGCGTGGGCCGCGTGGGTGTGGTTATGGTTGTTGAGGAACACGTCGTTGGTGGAGACGGTCTCCATGACGTTGTGGATGTTGTTGAGGTTGCGCTGGCGGTGGGTGTTGAGCAAGTGCGCGTTGGGCTCGTGCGGCGGCGAGTTGGTGATGTGCGCCTCCTCGTAGTGCCGGAGCAAGTCGTGCAACGTGGGGAGGAGCTGACCGCAGCACAGGTAGTCCTTGCAGTAGTCGGCCTCCAAGTTGGGGAGGTAGGACGTGGTGTTGGGCGGCGACATCAGCACGGAGCCGAGTTGGGGCGCAGGCGGGTGGTTCAGAAACCGCACCAGGCCGCGCCGGGGGTTGATCATGTTGTACTGGGGCTGCGGCGGGTTCTGGGCGCCGTACATCATCACCTCGTCCTTCAACCACAGGCCAATGGTGACGGAGCCCCACAGCACACCGCCCATGCCCTGGGAGTGCGCGATGGACTCGCGCCGGAACCGCAGGTTGTTGAAGATGGACGGTTGTCGCTGCTGCTGGTACGTGATGTCGATGGGCTGCGCGTTGAGGAAGTCGGGGTCCTGCAGCGGCTGCCCGTTGTCAAATATGGTGGTGTTGAACATCTGGGGGAAGAACTCAGGGAACCAGAACTCAGGGAGCGGGAGGACTCAGGGAAACCGAAAGGACTCAGGGAAACCGAAAGAACTCAGGGAAACCTTCAGGGAAACCGGAAGAGCTCAGAGAATCCGGAGACAGTCTGGGGAGCCAGGCACAGAAACAAATGTGTGACACGCCAAACGGAGCGGAGTCAAGGGCGGTGTAACCAACGGGTGGAGATTGGGATGGCGGCAAGAGGTGGGTGGCGCAATCACAAGAGCGGAAGGGTGGGCGCTCGAGGTGGGGAAACAGAGCAGCGGCGGAAAAAAAAAAATACCTGGCGGGAATTCGGAAGGGGAAAGAAGCCGCAAAGATGAAGGGCCGGGAACACACGAGCTAGTGGGAGCTAGAACAGGAGGCTTTCGTGTGCACCGGGCGATTTCTTTTTCGTTGGGCGCCGCACGCCCCCGCTGGGTCAGCAGTAGCAGCGCCAGCCGGGAGGCACGGGTGCGTGTCTTTTCCCCGGGCCCCGGGCGTGTGGGGGATGCGGTGAGGACATGGCGCCTCTGCTACGGACAGCTGGTCTGTCGACTCTACTTCTATGCTGACTTCCGTTGTGCTGGTGGGAAGGGCCGCTGGAACGGGTGCGCGCACGGTGATTGGCCGGGCGGGCGGGCCATATCGTCACGTGACCACGTCGGTGGCGGGGATCCCTAGGGCGTTGGTGGCGGCACGGGGCGCCGGTGGCGGCACTGGGCGGGATTCTCTGGCGATATTTCGCTACACGCCCAATCCCCCCTGGCCGAACCCACCTGCGTGCCCGGTGGTGGTGGAACCACCTAATGTCGCATATGATGTCGTCAGTGCGACGTTGTCCTGCAGAACACCGCAATCCCGTGGGTTATACGCCGGCATGCATCTTGCATACTACACCGGGCCGGATTGGTTCCAACATTTGAATCGACACATTGGACCGTTTTGGAACCGTTTTGGAACCGAACCGTCGACTGGGACCATGCGAGGGTGATATCGCCCCTTAACACCCGTACCTCTTCTCCATTGCTTGCTCCTCGTATATTCGTTCATCCCTGTCTCTTGTGTCTCTCTTCCCCTCGTCACTTCTGTCTTTCCCCGTCTTCCTTCTCCTTGTATCTCCTGCCATTCCCTTGTCTCTCCTGTCCCTGTGTTGAAATGAATGTATTATGTGCAGTTCCTTCTGGTGTTCTAAGTTTGCAGATTAGCCATATGCGTCCTAAAGGTTTTCTAGGAAAGGGTTCACAGCTACTGGTCTTCAGAGAAATAAGTATAAATACAAGAGTCAGCGAACTAAATTATATATATCACGAAGGTTCCTGCAGACGCTTTGGAATCGTCTATTGAGGTCAACGCACATCTGCAATCCGCACCACCAACACATTCCATGTACACCCGTGCACCAGCTGTGGGTCCGGTTCCGGGTACGTTTCTCCATGATTCAAGGACGCTGGTTTCTCCCCAGACCCCGCTACTCGTGTTGTCGTTGGTCTCTTCTCCACTCAAAACGCCCCAAACACAGTGTTGTCGACGCAGCACCGACTCGGCATTTCCGCGCACGTGACATCAATCCGAGCTCCGGATTCCCACCGTCGATTTTGCACCCATACATAAAATGCCGGTCAATCCCCCAGGGCTCGGTGAAAACCCACCTCTGGGACGCTTTTCTCCCTGTCTTTCGTTACATCACACTTTTCACCCAAACTTATGATTCACCTTCCTCCGGACGTCATCCAGCATCTCGCTCAGTGGCTCCCCCAGCACGATCTACTCCACTTGGCCTACACGAACAGCGTCTTCTACAATTTACTTCAGCCACAGTTGTATCATGCGGTCATTGTGGACTCTTCTCGCACCCTGTTCGACGACATTTTTGCCGATTCTCCGCTTGATTGGTTTGTGTACCACGACTATCCCTGTGAACCCACCGTGATCCGCACTCTCTACTCCTTGACTCGCTTCTTCAAGTTCTTGATCCAAAACCCTCACTTTGGAAAGTATGTGAGGCGTTTCGTGGTCGAAGAAAAGTTCCCTGATATGCCACAGTTCGAATTAGATCAATATTTACTGCAGGTACTTCCGTGCTTAACCAACATCCAGGTGTTCCTGTGGTCATCCACTCACGTTCAGATTGACGCAAATTTGGTGTCCTTAATACCACATAGCTCCAGACTTCAGTGCCTCTCTGGAAATTTCAACTTCAACAACTTTCAATTCCCCCCGGTCTTATTTGCAAATCTTCAGCATTTAAGCATATCTAATTTCATTACAGATACGGTTCTTGAGACCGTAGACATCTCCAATTTTCCGTCCATCAGATCGTTATCCATTTCCAAGAATTTGAATACCCGCAAAAGCTCATTCACTTGCAGCCTTGAGAATTGCTGTCGAAGCTCGTTGAATAACAGCGTTGAACCTTTGAAACTTCCCGAGAAACCCACTTTCATTTCGTCTCTTTTTGACCACAAATTGGATTTGAAACTAAATCTCACTTCTCTTACCTTGAAAGACATATCGCTTTCGGCAGCTGATGCAATTTGCTTGGGAAATAATGTTCTTTAGGGAAGGTACTGATGTTCTTTAGGGAGGTACTGATGTTCTTTAGGGAGGTACTGTTCTTTAGGGAGGTACTGATGTTCTTTAGGGAGGTACTGATGTTCTTTAGGGAGGTACTGATGTTCTTTAGGGAGGTACTGATGTTCTTTAGGGAGGTACTGATGTTCTTTAGGGAGGTAATGATCTTCTGGGAGGTACTGATGTTCTTTAGGAAGGTACTGATGTTCTTTAGGTACTGATGTTCTTTAGGGAGGTACTGATGTTCTTTTAGGGAGGTACTGATGT
>PPLK02000033.1:0-118195 GCA_003707795.2 Clavispora fructus
CCGCCCACACCGCAATCCACACTGTAATCCCCCCTCGTCACCACCCACACTCCCGAAACCGGGAAAAAACCCTTGCCTCCTGCCCCCGCCCCAGCTCCAGGCCCAGTGTTCCATGCAGCAACCCTGTGCATTGTGCAGGGCTATCGACCGCCGCCTCCGGCCCAGCCTTTCATAGGGGGTTGTCCACCTTCTCCCCAACTCTCTTCTGCCCAACCCTGTTTCCCGTCTCTCGCTGCCATGACGGAATTGTTGGACTCGCTCACCGCGGAAGAATTCCGTCTCTACGAAAACAAAAAACGCATCAAGTACCACCAGCGCTGGGGCTCCTACTTGAGTGAGCGGCAATGGGCCACGGTCCGAGAGGACTACTCGGCGTCCGGGTCCGCATGGGACGACTTTTCGTTTGACCACTCCCGATCCCGCACCTACCGCTGGGGCGAGGACGGCTTGGCCGGCACGTGCGACACCCACCAGCTCGTGTGCTTGCTGATGGCGCTTTGGAACGGCAAGGACGAGTTTTTGAAAGAGAAGCTTTTTGGCGTGACCAACTCGCAGGGCAACCACGGCGAGGACGTGAAGGAGCAGTACTACTACTTGGACAACACGCCCACCCACTCCTACATGAAGTTCTTGTACAAGTACCCCCAGGCGCAGTTCCCGTACCGCCAGTTGGTGGAGGAAAACGGCAAGCGCACGCGCCTCGAGCGCGAGTACGAGCTCACCGACACGGGCGTGTTTGACGGCGGGCGCTACTTTGACGTGGTGCACGAGGTGGCCAAGCTGGACGACGACCCCGAGGAGTTGTTGTTCCGCATCACCGCGTACAACCGCGGCCCGGACCCGGCGCCGTTGCACATCTTGCCCCACGTGGTGTTCCGCAACACCTGGCTGTGGGGCACGGAGGAGGCGGCCAAGGGCAAGCCGCACATGCGCGCGCTCGACAACTACACCGTGGAGGTGGAGCACCCCAAGTTCGGCAAGCGCCACGTGGTGTTTGCCCCCGCGCCCGGGGTGTCGGACGAGGCGCCGGACGTGGACCCACAGTTGCTCTTCACCGAGAACGAGACCAACAAACAGCGGTTGTACGGCCAGCCCAACACCGCGCCCTACGTTAAGGATGCGTTCCACGACCACGTGGTGGACAGCGTGGCGGACGCAGTCAACCCCGCGCGCGAGGGCACCAAGGCCACGGCGCACTTCTTCTTTGACCTGGTGCCCGCGGGCGACTACGTGACCATCCGCTACAAGATGTCGCGCCACGGCGGCGACATTGACGAGTTTTCGTTTGACGAGGAGATTGGCCGCCGCCAGGACGAGGCGGATGCGTTCTACTGGAAGGTCACGCCGTTGCCGCTCTCCGACGAGTTGCGCCAGGTGCAGCGCCAGGCGTTTGCCGGTTTGTTGTGGACCAAGCAGTTCTACCACTTTGTCCACAGCTACTGGCTGAGCGGCGACCCCAACACCCCGCCGCCGCCGGAGAACCGCGCCAATGGCCGCAATAAGGAGTGGAAGCACTTGTACATTGACGATGTCTTGTCGCTTCCCGACAAGTGGGAGTACCCCTTCTTTGCCGCGTGGGACACCGCGTTCCACTGCATCCCGTTCGCCATGATCGACCCCGAGTTCGCCAAGAAGCAGTTGGTGCTCTTGACCCGCGAGTGGTACATGCACCCCAACGGCCAGCTCCCGGCGTACGAGTGGAACTTCTCCGACGTGAACCCCCCGGTGCATGCGTGGTCATGCTACCGTGTGTTCAAGATTGAGCGCAAGATGTACGGCACCGAGGACCTTGACTTCTTGGAGAGCGTGTTCCAGAAGTTGTTGCTCAACTTCACCTGGTGGGTCAACCAGAAAGACCAGGGCGGCAACAACTTGTTCGAGGGCGGCTTCTTGGGTCTCGACAACATTGGCGTGTTCAACCGGTCAGAGCCGTTGCCCACCGGCGGCACGTTGCAGCAGTCGGACTCCACCGGCTGGATGGCGTTCTACTGCTTGCAGATGTTGAACATCGCGTTGGAGTTGGCCAAAACCAGACCCGTGTACGAGAACATTGCGTCCAAGTTCTTTGAGCACTTTTTGCTTATTGCCGACGCCATGTCGTACCGCGGCGCCCAGAAGGGCGACCTGGGCCCCACCGACCAGTCTTTGTGGGACGACAATGACAAGTTCTACTACGATGCCATTCACTTTGACCATTATACCCAGTCGTTGCCGGTGCGCTCGTTGGTGGGGTTGATTCCGTTGTACGCGTCCTTGACGTTGGAGCCGGAGTTGTTGAAGAAGTTCCCCACGTTCAAGAAGCGGGTGGACTGGTTTATCGAAAACCGCAAAGCGGTGGCAGAACGTAACATTGCTTCCATGTCCCACCGTGGTGTGGGCGAGCGCTTGTTGTTGTCGTTGGTCAACAAGGACCGGTTGGTGGCCATCTTGGAACGTATGCTCGATGAGGACGAGTTTTTGTCCGACTACGGTATCCGTTCGTTGTCCAAGTACCACGAGGAGCATCCGTTCAAGTTGGATGTCCATGGCCAACAGTACGAGGTGAAGTACTTGTCGGGCGAATCGGACTCGGGCATGTTTGGCGGCAACTCCAACTGGAGAGGACCCATCTGGTTCCCCGTCAACTTCCTCTTGGTGGAGGCATTGCAGAGATTCTACTTGTACTACGGCCCCGACTTGAAGGTGGAGTGCCCCAAGGGCTCGGGCGAGTACTTGAACTTGGCTCAGTGTGCGCAGGAGATCCAGCACAGATTGATCCACTTGTTCATCCCCAACGCTGACGGAAACAGAGCGTGTAATGGAGAAGACGAGTTGGTCAACAAGGACCCCCACTTCAAGGACTACGTGCCGTTCTACGAGTACTTTGACGGCGACACTGGCCGTGGGTTGGGCGCGTCGCACCAGTGTGGATGGACCGCGGTCGTGGCCAAGTGGATCCACGACAATGGTGTGACGTGTAGAGTGCCCAAGACCCCCGGCACGCCCATCCAGCCGCAACCGGACAGAAGAAGCTCCATCCATGCGTTCGATCGCGAAAGCGGCACCGCGGACGAAGACGAGGATGAGCTCATCAAGAAGTTTGCCCCGAAGGCGGGACCTTTCCCCGGAACCTTGACGCGCAGACGGAGTGGCAAGTCGTTGTTGAACTTGACCATCCACGCGTTGGACTTGAGCGAAGATGCTCTGGAGGATGCGGAAAGAGACATCCCGTCTCTCAACGAGGGCATGAAGAATGTCACTGCGTCGTTTGGCAACGACTTGACTCCGACCCAGTCGCGCAGCTCGGTGGACTCAAAGCAGTTTGACGACAACCTCGTGGGGCAGATCAAGGCGGCGTTCCACAAGTACAAGCGTAGAACCGACGAAGACGAGGGCGAAGAGTTTGAAACCAGACACTAGCACCGTTTGTTTATACGAATGCACAAATGTATCAGCGAGCAAGAGGGACCATATGGCCACGGTCCAAGACAGCCCAAACGTCATGCCTACCATTATGACACCCGTACTAACCACCGTTGATATCCAATAAGGTAGGTCATACTTGTGGTGTCGGCTCCCTTCCAGCGCCGTCGGCCGGTCCCGGAGGTACGGGTGGTTGCGGGGTCACCCCAACTGGTTTTCCCCTTATCTCCTCCCCACCCATGTCTGAACTCTTCGCCGTTTACGAAGCCGACTTCCAGTTGACGCTCCAAGAAGCCAAATCAGGAATCGCGGCCGCGTCGTCTGCGCCGCCCGCGCTGCGCCAATCCGCATTGCAGGCGGTGGAACATTCCACCGACGAAGCGCTAGAGATTCTCGACCAAATGAACATCGAGGTGCAGAGCTTGCCGTCCAACCAGAGATCGTCGTACAACGCCAAGTTGCGCCAGTACCGCAGTGACGTTGAGCTCAGCAAAAAGGAGTTGCGTACGTTGCTTGACGCGGAGGACAGAAACGAGCTTTTTGGCCTGAGATACACCGACGACGAGCCCGGCGCCCACGACTCGCAGAGAAAGCAGTTGTTGAGCAACGACGCGGCGTTGGAGAGAACGTCGCAGCGTCTCCGCGACAGCCAGGCGGTGGCGCTCGAAACAGAGAACATCGGGGGCAATATCTTGAATGACTTGCGGGCGCAGCGGGAGCAGATTGTCAACTCGAGAAACACGTTGCTGACGGCCGATACGTACGTGGACAAGTCGATCCAGACGCTCAAGTCGATGTCGCGGCGGATTACTGCCAACAAGTTTATTTCCTATGCGATCATTGCGGTGTTGATTCTTCTAATATTCTTGGTGCTTGCGAGCAAGTTCTGGTAGGGAGTTTTCTAGAGCCCGCAGGGCTTGTTGCAGTCTGTTACATGTAGTCTAATTGAAGTGTTTGTGTTAGCCGTCTCCCGTCGTACAATGTCTCGTACAATGTCTTTTTGCCCGTTACAGTTTCGGGACATTTGACAGGCCTGTAGGTATATATGTGCGGTATGCAGTTGCCCGGCTTACAATTTATGGTGGAGTCATCACAGCAATTTATGGTCGAGTCGTCACAACAATTTACGGTCAAGTCGTCACAACGATTCGGCGATTGAATGGATTTCTTGCTTCGTACATTTAACGTCTGTGGTGCGGCCGGTTTTCTTGGCTTATGGTGCTCCAGTTATGGCCAGCTAATGCATAAGCCTTTCATTCAATCGGTTTGCGACTAGCCTGCATTTCTGTCCCACTATTACAAAATGCCCGTCCTCACTTCCAACAAAACTTCAACCACACCAAAAAAAATAATCCCCGGCATAATTCTCCCCCCAGCCTTCCCCACTACCCCCTCTGATGCCAAACAAATGGCTCCTTCCGCCGTGGTAGCTAATAATCCGTTATCGCCGTCGGGTGGAACATTCGGCCCTCGAGCCGATCCTGCTTACTATTACGTGCAATCTCAGTGCACCGCACCAAAAAAAAAACACCCGCTACCAAAGCCAAACTGGCCACCATGTTCAAAAGCGTTTTGTCCCGATCCGTGAAGCTCGCCCGCGTGGCGCCTACCCCCAGATGGTTTTCCTCGTCCATACCCCGCTTCCATGGCCACATACATACGCCCAAGCCAGGAGAAGAGTTGAAAATCACCTTCATCACCAAAGATGGCACACAAAAAACGTTTGAGGTTGCAGAGGGCGACAATGTGATGGACATTGCCCAGGCCTACAACTTGGACATGGAGGGAGCGTGCGGTGGCTCGTGTGCGTGTTCCACGTGCCATATCATCATTGACCCGGAGTACTACGATGCCATCCCCGAGCCCGATGACGACGAGAATGACATGTTGGACTTGGCGTTCGGCTTGACCGAAACGTCTCGGTTGGGGTGCCAGGTGAAGATGACCAAGGAGTTGGACGGGGTTCGGGTTGCGTTGCCGGCGATGACAAGAAACTTGCAATCGCGGGACTTTAACTGATGGAGATATCGCTGGCTACTGTACATATTCGTTGGGCCAGGGGCCTGGCCGACACAATACATCAAGATGGTGGAGGAATGTAGAAGGGGAGCATGTGACTAGACTGGGGATAGACTGGGGGATAGTAATAATGAGGGATAGTAGATAGAAAGAAGACTGAGGGATCGTTGATAGAGGCGAGACATAAAAGGTGAGAAGACTGAAGATGGGAAGATCGACCCATCAAAGAAAAGTTGAAGTGAGAATCGGATTCCCTAAACTTGCGGTGTATTCCAATGATGAGTCAAGGTGCCATAGATGGGCACTGCAGACTAGGCAGATAGAGAATCGAATCCCGACTGCACTTGATCTAATCGCCACCTGTAGTCCGAACCTGGCCCTGCACTATTATTTTACTGGATTCAATAGAAATCCAAAAACCCCAGATCCAGTATTAGAATCCCGCACCCTCGAAGTCGTCTCGGTCCTCTCAAATCGGTTCGTCCCAACCATCTCCCGAGACCCAATCGCACTCTGTGCACTCTGTTTACCAAACACTCCACCTCTGTTTCATACCCGTCTGATGGCGTCGCCCCAATCCGACCCTAAGCGAAGGCGTGTTCTCAGCGACATTGTTAATACCGCTCCTACCATGATCGAATCCGCCCGCAGAAAATCGCTCGGCTTCGACTTGGTCCGCATCGACCATGGTCCAGAGTCCAGTATTCCCAACCCCCCACCGGACAGCACCAAGCTCATCAACCAGAAAGCGGAGCAGAACCGCGTGGGCTCGGCCATTCCCTCGATTGCAAAATCTCAGATGTACAACAAGTACCTCCAGGTGAGCCGCAGTCTCAGTGAAAAGTGCAAGGTCAACTCTGCGAGTCTCGACTTGCCCTTTGATGACCGTCCCAATATGGAAAGCTTGCAGAGCCTTGAGACGCTCAAGCTCGAACAAACTCGCCTTGATAGAGCGATAGAAGACGCCGCTAAGGTGCTAGATGCACTCAAGGACGACGCCAAGAACCTAGAACGGACCCACAAGCGGTTGAAGCGTCAGGCGAGCGAAAAGGAAACGCTGATCCGGCTCTTGGCAGGCAACTTCGAGACAAAGGAGCAGAAGGTCCAGGCTGCAGTTGCACACGAGGCGCAGATGACCGATCTACGCCTCCGAGAACACCAGAACAAGCTTCTCAACGACTACAACGACGCCAAGTTCAAGCTCGAGGCGGAGGTGGCGCGAAACGCGCAGTACGAAGATTCTGAGTTGATCGCGACCATCACGGAACTCGAGAACAAGAAACTGGAGTTGGAAACAGAACTCCAGGCCGTCATAGCCAAGAAGCAAGCTTCCATCCAGCAGGAAATGCAGCTAATCGACACCGAGATCGACAAGACGTTGCAACACAAGACAGCGGAGGTGGAAGAGGCATCGAGTCTATTTCAGCAGCTGCAACTGGAGCTTGACCATGTATCAGCCCAATGTGAGGCCTTGGCCCAAGAATTGCGCCAGAAGCAGAATACGGTCACTGAGCTTGAGCGTCAGGTGAAGCGGATGCACGAACAAATCAGTGGATTGGATGATGTGCGCATGGAGTTGAGGCGCGAAATCGCATTGATTAAGGCCGACTTGCTGGCAGTGCAAGGCGAAGATCTGGAGTGGCAGCAACGGGTGCAACACGAGAGACACGAATTTCTTTCTGTCCAGAAAAAGTTCCACGACTACTCAGCCACACGGCGTTACCTCGAGCATGAAATTATGAGCTACTCGGACAAGACCCGCCGATACGTCCGCATAGAGAGTAGTGTTGCTGACGTTCACGACAACGAGGTTATCCTAAATGGAACACACTATGGGTTTGAGAAGGCCGGTGCTCTAGAGAATGACGTGGAGTATGTGTTGGAATGGGAGCTATTGGTCAGGAATGCGTTGATAAAGGCAGATGTGCTGATAATTTTCTGTGGCTCCGACAGAAAGCCAAGCATGCATTACCTCCTACCAGCTTTCACGTTTTTGAACAAGGCAAAAGAGAACCACAAGGACTGGTCCTTTGATATTTATCTCCAAAGCCTCTACCTTGATGGGGAGGACGTATTCGATATTTTAAATGCGTCTACTGATAGTGCGATTGAATACCCCCAAAATAAGCTTCTTGTGGTCAGCCAGAGAATGCTGGTACACGCAGAAAGGGACTTGGAGATGGCCTTGAAAAACGAAGGGGATATTGAAAAAATCGTGTTACACATTCTAACTATCGATGGATCAAACAAGAAAACGAACCACAAATGTTCCAATCACTTAAACATTGTGAACATGTCTAATATAGAAATTGATGCCCAAGTGGAGGCGCTCCAAAATGCTCAAACAAACGTCGGAAAAATGGTGAATTATATGTTGTCTACCACCAACAGCGTATGCTCCTGTGACATTGTACCTGACCCGTCCCAGAATTTGAATAGCATCTTACAGGCAGTCGAGGCGTTACGTTAATAGAGAATCCTAATGTACATTATTTTATGGTTTGTGGCTACATATTCGAAATCAAGTCATGTAACACCCACTTCAACTCGTCCACCGTGCCGACGCGAGAAGACTCTTTTGCTTTCTGTTCCCGAGCTTTGTTCTCTGCGTCTTTTTGCGACGAATTCTTGCGTTCAATGCCGTTGGCACTGCCATTATCTAATTTAGTGGTCAACGCATCATTCTTTTTGTCGTCAATGGCGGCATCGCCAATCTGCTCCTTTATGGCACCATTGGAAAGTTTTAATTGATCGTATTGTAACGATGCTGGTTTTGGTGGCAATTTGTAGTTCCAGTTTTTCTCTGACACCATGTCGTCGTTCTGAAGCATGACGTTAGCAAGACGAAGTCGAGGTCCACCCGGCTCGACTAAATATGGAAACATTTCTAGAGTATTGTAAAAATCCGTCGCATTAAGAACCACGTCTCTCTTCGTGACATTCTCCACTTCATTATGCTTTCTCTTTCGCAGATTGGACCCGCCAAAAACACCATCGGAAATATTTTTCAACGAGCCGTTAGACTTAAGCAGGGAGTCGTCGCCATTCATGCCCGCCGCGAGGAAAACGTTTGACGCATATTTGCTTTTTCTGTAGCGAACAGAATCGATGGCACTTTCTATTATATTTTTCATGTGGGCCTCTAGCCCCAACGAAATTACCTCGAGGACTTGGCTACTCACACCGCCGGTCAAGCCGTTTTCTCTCATTGCCATGAGCATTCTCCGCGTGAGGTTATCCATATCAGGCAATTCGTACGAAGTTGTGGCTAGCGGGGTATTGATACCATTGACGACATCCTGCTGCCATTGCACCAAGTTATTGACTTGCAACTGCTGCTGCTCCTTGTCTTGGATCATAGGGATTTTCGGAAGCAAAGCCTGTCTGGTCAAGGTGATAGATGCACTGAGCTTGTTGCGCTTCCCGCTCTCGCGAGTGATGCTTCTAATTCTTCGTCTCTCTTTCAACGGTAAGCTCAAGATGTTTTGTTTCAATTTCTCGTACTGGGTGGATTTGACGTTCTTCGACTTGGCGTTCTTCTTGTTCCAGAACAGCGCCAACTCACTAGAAAACTCCACCGGGCTGTCCTGCAACGAGTTGGCGAAGTTTAGTAGTAGTAGCTTGTTGTGGTACTTGACCAAGCCGTTTTGAAGAAGGGGCGACACGATCGCCACCAATTCCTGACGAGATAACTTTCCCGTGAGGAACAGAGTGAGTGACTCGTGGTACTTATCCCAATTGTTTCCCAATTGGAGCTGGAACTCGCGTATAAGCGACTCTAGCTGCAATCGCTTGTTGACCTTTAGGGGTTGAGTGCCAGTCGCAGACGACGTGGCAGTCATTGTGGTGGACATATTGGTGGTGGGCGGAAATGTCAGATTAAGCAGTAGGTGAAATTATAGAGGACCTGCAAAGATCCGGTCGAGTACAGTTTAGCACCAGTAGGCCAGGGAGAGCAACACAATGCGCAAAAATGACGAGCCCAAGTGAACGGGAGAGAGCCTTAGAAGTAGGATCCGGGTCTGTGAATGAGACTGATACTTGAAATGGGATTGATTGATCACCGCCAGTAGGCCTTGAAAGGTTGTATTTGGAGTTATTTTTTCGCTCGAGCGACGTGAGTTATGTGCACTCCAACCCACCTGGAATTTGGAGTAGGTGCGGGTCCTATCAACACATTTAGACCCTCCACCAAAGGGCAGAAATACACCCTACGCTCATAAAAAGCCGTATCAATAATTTATTCCCAGGATATACTCATGTCTTTTATATAATTAGTTCCATTACGTAGCGCCGCGGAATTCGCAAGGAAATGCGCCTAATCGCTGATCTCTTCCTTCTCATTGTGCTTGCCGTGTTCGACAAAAATTAATACTATCGCAATTAACACTGCGACTCCAACACACGTAACACCAAACCAAATACCCGCCTGGTAGCCTGTCAACATATTCCCCCCGTTATTTAATTTAAATTCTGCATCCACTGTGCTGGAAATAGCAAGGAAAAGCGACACCGAGTAGTTCACAACCGTGTTTACCAATGAGCCTGCCATTCCCTGGTGTTCTTTGGGAAGGAAATCAGAAAGAATAATGGAAGAAGACGGGAAAGATAAGTCCATACCCCAAGCGAGCAAAAACATCTCTCCAAATGAAATGCGCCAGAATGTTTGGTGGATGGGTAGATTCGCAAGGCACATCGCACCACCGAAAAATCCAACCATAGCGGCAAAGATGATGTACGGTGCGGTTTTCCTCGAGATAAACCTACCGACAGTCAATGCCGCAATTATACCAAACACAAGGAGCGGGAGAAGTGTCAAGGCAGTGCCTATGATCGTATAGTTACGCATCTCGATCATCATTGTCCAGTAGTAGTATTGCCAGATACCAAACAGACCCCAACCGAGGGCCATGCACGAGAGAATCAAACCAATGCGCATGGTGAAGACGTACCGAGGCAAGAGAGGGTGCTTTGCGTAACAGAACTCGTACACAAAGAAAGCGCACAAGAGCAAAACACTGAGAATGAGGAGTACGATAACGTACGGCGTGCCCCAGCCCACCACTGGCCCCTGGTTCCACAGAAAGTTGAAAAGGATCATTCCTGAAACGCCAAGGAGAGAGCCCAAAGCGTCAAAATGGGCCAAGCCTTCTTTGAGAGTGTAATCATGATGTTTGAACGGTTCCGGAATGGCATAGAGCGACAAACAGCCCAAGAGAAAGCAAACGATAGCCAACACATAGAAGGATCCGTCCCATCTCCATTTGGTCGTAACGAGTGCTCCCATTATTCCCGAGAGCGTGGCGCCCACTGGCGCAGCCGCACCGAAAAAGGAAAACGCCATGTTCTTTCTCCTTCCGTTGGGGTAAACCGTACCGAGAATTCCCACGCCGTTAGGAATAATAAAGGCAAACCCAATGCCTTGTAACGCCCGGCACACAATGAACATGATGCTGGAGCGCGAGAAGTACGATAACCCGGTGATAAGACCCCAAAAGGCACACCAGAACCACCCAAACAAAAACATTTTGCGGAGACCAAACAAATCTCCCAAGCGGCCGGAAATCAAAATAAAAGTTCCAAGCGTCAACGCATACGCACCCATGTACCACACGGTCTGGCTGTTGTCAACAGCGCCGTAACGGGCAAAGTAATCTTGCACAGTGGTCATGGTAGCAAGAGAAAGGGAGATGGAGCCCTGAGACAAGAACTGGCCCAAGCATATAGTAGCCTGAAGCGCCGCCTCCTGAAGGGGCGACTTTAAAATTTTCGGACGAGGTTCCATAGTTGGCATGGGAGAGGGAAACCTGGCGCTTTATATCACCCTGTGATAGATGCGAATACGAGATGCAATGCCCGCAAACACCCATACCTCCCCGGCCCGGGTCGGGCCCCATGCACAACGGTTAACGAGTGACTTTAGTCAGCAATTGCAGGAAAGGCTAATATACAAAAGGGTCTGGCCACTCAAATAAGACCCAAGCAAGAGGGTCTTCGGATTTTACGGTGGATACTGTATTCTCAAGTCAATTGACCGCGATCGCAATTGTGGCTGCATGGAGTTGGACTATTATCTGACGGTGACCATACGCGTGTATACGAACAAGTCGTGTGAGTAGCGTTGATACGGATTGTGTAAGGGAAGAAGTAAATCTGCACCTGGCACCCTTCGACGTATGCGCTTAAACCACGCAGAAACCCCAATCTTTAAGGAGATTACATCGTTACCAAAACAGCAGAAGCAGAATAGTGTGAATAGTCTCATGGTTGAGAGGATGACGACTTGAAGTTTAAATTTACTTGACCTTGAACTTCTCATTCTTCTGTAGGTGCTTCTGACTGGGACCTGACACAGGACGCGAGATTAGTCCACGCGTGGCACGGTCACCTTTTGCCGCATTAACGTTAACCGACTACATATGGCAAAATATCACTTGGTTTAAAATGAGATCGGTCAAGGGCATTGGTGAGTTGGATTTAATGTTACACGAGTACAATTCGCGGGCTAATTCGTGGGCTAATTCACCGGGTCCATAAATGTCCAATTACTGGTGGACTGGTCTAAAGCTTTTAGTAGGACGGGAGCGCAAGAACGTGAGACAAATTAACCAATTTCAGTAACTTTCAACGTTCCGCAGTATTCTGTCGTCGATCATTCAATTAAAGAACAGCGTGAAAAGCATGCAACGCGTCAAAGATTGCAAATACGTAGTTAATTCGAGCATCCATAGAAAGAATACGGTTCCAGATCTCACCTCAGATATGATATATCCTTCGGGTGTAGGACAGGATACTACGACTAAACAGGCTACTTTTTGACACTTTATGATCTTGGTTTATCTGTTGTGTATGTATAATGCTGAGATTCCGTCCCGCTCGACTTATTGCTAGAGAGAAAATTGTGCTAGAGAACCGACAAAAGAATAAGAATATTTTCGAGTATACCCGTTTTGTATTGTCAAGTCAATGAGCTCGTTTGGACCACCCGCACTATTTTCTCAGACCAGAGACCATGCCAATCAATGATCTATGCGGGAGTATCTGGTGTAATCTAGTATAATCAGGTGAAATCCGGAAATCTGTTAAAATCTGGTGTAATCTGGTGTAATCCGGCCAGTCACGAGCGTATAAAAGTAGTTCAGAATAAATTATCCTTGACTGGTGTATTCTCTGATATGATTCTGTAAGATACCTGGCACCCACAGTTACACGTAGCCTTTCCTTACCGTGGATCAGATTCGAGATTCGCAGAATCTCCCACAACCCGGTGACCGGTTACGTAGAGTGAACACGCCCAGCCACCAGGATTTACACCCGTACATATTAATCTGATCTGTGTGCTGAATATCAGCGTCAGTCAAAACCCGCAAAACCCACCAAACCCGAGGGTTTCCTGCAAAAAGGTTTTAGCCTGTCTGCCAAATTGGGTGAAACCCAATGCACCGCCCATCACGTAAACACACGGAGGCTCCGCAAATACGCATCTGATTGCGCCACGAAATTTGCGTTGGTAATTTTGGACTCGCCAAACTCAACAGGGGCAAGTGCATTGAGTGCAACTGTCTTGACGAAAATGTCGCTGTAGAGGTTCCATAGAATGTCCTGCAAGCAATCCACCGTCAAATCGGATACAAGGGCAAACTTGAAGTTGGAGAGGGATTCAAGAAAATGTACGCGGTAGTAGCCAGTACTGAAAGACCGAAGAAAGTTGGCGGAGTTGGCGGAACCCAACTTTTGCGCTAGGTTTTTGAGCGAGTACACCATACCGAAAAGAAGCTTGGCCATATCCGACTCGTTGTTTTTATTGAGAGTACCGAAGTCGTTTCCAGGCGCATACTCGCGCGAGTAGATGCAATTGCAGTGCCGATCGAAGATGTAGAAGGCGTAGATAGTCATTTGGGGATAATAGAGAAGTAGATCAGATCGCGAGAACATATTGTGAGAGCAGATTATGGCGAGCGCGAATCCACTGTTTGCAGGAACACTACACGATTAAGCGCAGAAACAAATGGGCATAGATCGACCGCAGAGATCCAAGACAAAATTAACCCGATCAAGGAAGAAGAAAGATGAGATTGAAACTCCACGCAAGGACAATTGGGCACGGCTGGCACACCCGTACACCACAGGGTAAATGCATAGGAGAGCAGAAGATGGTGTACGATAGTGGGGAATACCAGAGGTGCAAACCCAGTTTTACCGGCCCCTATGATTGCACTATTATCGGCCCCTATGATTGCACTGTGACTGCACTATATTTGCACTATGAATCGATTCCCACTATCCCGGCCAAACCGTATGATCCGTAGTTTGACTGCAGAGTATGGTACGATGCGGCCGGTTCGCGTAAAAAACATAGTACGATAATAATTGGTATCAAAGAAAACGGCAAAAATACAAGGTTCAGGTTCAGCCAGTCGATGAGTCAACCACAAACTGAAATAACCGGACAAAATGACATCGCCGCATCACCGCTTAGATGTGGCATCGTGTCTCTACACATACCTCCCCAAATACAAACCCGGAGGTGGGAAACAAAGACAAACCAGCAGCAAGGACAATAGACTCGGATCCGCGCAGAAATAATCGTGGGTGCAAACGGGCCCTATGTGTACACCGGAAAACAGTGCGTAACCCGAGGAAACAATCAGGTAGTCTACTGTCAATACCGGAAGGTACGACAAGCGGTAGCAGATTACAGAGTAGAGCCGAATTGCCCGAGGAATTTTTACCCAGATATAGGTCTGGCCCCGGTGCTTCGACAGGGAATTCTGAGGAAGGGTGGGGTTCTCAAGGTGCAAGATTAGCGCACGTTTCGACCAAGAAAAAAGACGAAAAATAAACAAAAAATCGAAAAAAAAAACCTGCCGTATGCGGAATACGTATCCGCCGCGGAGCAATAGATAGGCAGATAAATTAGTCAGACGAAAGCCAATAAACAATTCCAGTAGGAGCCACGAAAGCAACGACGACACTGTGGAACAGAGGTGAAGGCGACATGAGACCGTAACCGCAAAACCGTGGATCCACACCCGGTTGTGGAGCGATTCACGTTTCTGGTTTGCCTCCAAACATGTCCGAGTTATCGGTGGCAGTGTGGAGTCAGGCCAGTAGCAAAAGAGATTCCACAGTGGGCAGTCCGATTATCCGCACGCACGTGACCTGTCCGCCTCGGACCTACATCCCCGCTGACCCCGGGCACATTGAACCACGGCAGAAGTGTGGCTCGGAATGAAAGGACACGGTCCCGTGCACTGACAGAATGCAAAACATGCGGCGGCGAGAAAAAATTTTCGTTGCCGTTTTGGGTCCGAACAGGTGTGGTGGTTACGGCAGGTGTGGTTGTCCTGCACCTGGGGCCACATCCATTGCAGGCGAGAATTGCTCATAGTTTCGAGTCATAGCGCCAGAAAGATAAAAGCATGCCATGCGCCCGGTAGGAACAGACTTTATCAACCACCACTTTTCTCACTCCATCTCATCGGCGATTTCTTTGCCTTTATTTTAGTGACCCTGATACTACAGAACTCCTGGCCCCCGCTCAATTCCCTCAGAACGCCTGGCTACTGCTCAATTCGACTGCTGCCCCGCAATTTACCTCACGTTATCACCCAGCGAAACTCCAAACCACAAAGGTTTACAAACACCCAAACTCCACAAACAAACAAACGAACCGGTCACAATGTACACTCTCGGCGAACCCCACGACTTTGTCGACGTGCTTGACTTGGACTTCGAGTCCGAGTGGAACACCCAATACGACTCCCTGGCCTCGTCGCCATTGTCGGAACCAGCATCTCCTTCCCAAGATCTTCTTTACGGCTGTGCGTTTTGCTTGACGGCCCACGCGCCCTCTCAGGCATGCGAACTCGACAACGAGTACTCGTTGCAACTTCCCGGTGCTGCCGGCTACAAATTCGAGGCTCCTATTTACAGAGAAGAAAAGTCTCACAGTGCATCCATGATCCAGTCCAACTACAGAAAGTGGCTTGTGTCTGTTACTCCCCGTTAGGGAACCCACTAGGGACCTGCTGGCAGGATTGGGATGGCGATGGCTTGGGATGGATATAGGATATATTAATTAACACGGCAAACGTAATGGCAGAATTGAATGTAGCGATATAATGTAGCAATATAATGTAGCAGATAATGTAGAGACGTGAATTCGATTCGATTGTTTGCAGACGTGCTTGGATGCTTGTAAATTCGTGGACTTTGTGTAGATCCTACTTACAGGTTACTACGCGTCGGAGTTGATAAGAAGCTACAGCAAAGAGATGATCCTCTTGATGTCAAGGTTTCACCCTTATTCAATAGTCATTATAATCTGGTTCTGGAACTGGTTGATCAGTAGTTGACTGGAACTGATTGAAACAGATTGAAACAGATTGAAACAGATTGAAACAGATCGAAACTGATTGAAACAGATTGGAACAGACTGGAATAGATTGAAACCGACTGGAACACATTGGAACGCACCGGAAATTGGAACTCCCTTCCAAAGGGCAACTCACCATGAATCTTCTACGAAGTCTACATTTTCCAAGAGTTCCATATCATCGAACCAATCATGCGTATCTCTGATCAACCGTCCGAATGCCGGTTAAATATCACCGATGCCGACATCCAGCCATAGAAAAATTTGTAAATCTACACTTTGTCTTCTGAATATGAATTCACTATGTAGCGAGAATATATGGTCCTGTTTAATCCTTCTTTTCCAAGTCAATGAACTTGCCGCCGTTGGCGAATCTTGGGTGTCTTGGGTCGTTGATGAACTCGTCGGTGTCTTGCATGGCACCGGCGGCCTTCCAGATCAAAGCGTAGGAGATGACAGCTGTAGGTTAGTATAGGTTCATATATCGCCGTAGATTGCTGAGCACTATTGCGGGGCACTTCTCAAGAGGTCAAAATGGCGGATTCAATGGAACTGTTTGGGTTTCGAGTATGAATTGGGATGATGTGACGAATAACTTGCGTGTGGAATAGTGTGGGATAACTCTGGGGATTCTCAGTGGAATCTCTGGAATACCACTTCGGACAATTGGATTTCCTCTTAGTGAACGGAACAGGATGGCGGAAAAAAGAATTTTGCAATCGACATACCTCCAGCAGCAAATGGCCAGTAGTGTTTCAAGACAGGAGTAGCAAACTTAACGGACATGGTGGTTTACTTTGAGAAGAAAGTGTAGGCGTATTTTTTCGTTTTCGCTCTCACCTCGGCCTCGCACCGGCACTGGCCAATGAGAAATGGTACACTATTGGGCGTGTATATAGGATTGGTATTGAAGGGTAATGACCTCCACGGATACTCCAGGTGCTGCTCTGGAATTTATCAGTAGATGGTGATTATATAAAAGATGTTTATGACGTTGTTACATTAATTTTTTTTCTTTTTTCTACGTGGTGAATGCGATTTGTTCATGATTATTCGTTCCCGCAGCCGCGTCCCGAAAATGCAAGAGTCCAGGATAAATCGGTGTAAGAATAAAATGTGGACCACAAGAAAAGATGTCGATTTCTTCAAGAATAAGTAGACGATTTAATTGAATTTTCTTCCCAGTAAGTATGTCCTCACACTAGGTGTGAGATGTGTCGTCTATGCTAATGTGAAGTGTAAGGAAACGCGGGTTCGGCCAACAAATTTTAATAATTAAGAAGATCCAACTAGAATATGATTATCTGATTAGAATATGTGATTAGAATATGTGATTAGAATATCCTATCAGAATATCTGATTATGATGTCTGAGTAGAACATGTGAGTAGAACATGTGAGTAGAACATCTGACTAGGTCCAACTAGAGTATCTGATGAGCCCCAACACGGTTCACCTCAGTCCGTAAAGTACAATTACAAGCAATCGTAGCCTCAACCCGTTCCTCCCTTTGGGGTGATTTTGTAAATACGGATCTCGGGGGTCCCTTTTTTGAACCAGCAACCCAACTCCAACAAGTGTGGATCCTCCGCCACACCTTCGATGCTCCAGGAAAAGCGTGACGAGAGCTCTGCCTCCCATACCGCTAACGTATCTAGATTCCTTGCTGTTGCCGCCACAAGCGCCACACGAGTTCCTCCAGCAAAGAAATCCCCCAATGTATCGCAGAGCTGTGGCACTATCAGCTTGTCGTAGGTTACATCGGCCGCAACCACAATATCGGCAGAAGGAGCTCCCTGAATGAAGTCGGAAGACTGTGGATTTGTGGTTCCCCAGAGTAGTTGCTGGGATTTGATACTGGCATCGTGGACGTTGTTGAGGTCATAAGCAGACTGGAGATTTTCGATGAGGGCACTATCACCATCTGTTAAGACAATCTCGGAAAACTGGTGCAAGTCACGGCATTTGAGGAGGGCCAATGAAACAAGCCCGGTTCCCGTACCCAATTCGACTATGCGCTGGCCCTTTATGTCTTGCACTGAAGGCAATGCCCCAGGTGTGTTCAACATGTTCAGAAGATAAAGCGCAGCTTCCCAAGTGCGGAGGCCGGTGGTTCCCTGACCCGAAATCACCTTGGGTGTCTCTCTAATAGACACGGTAGCATCTTTACCCACTACATAGTGCAATATATCGGTAGTGGTTGGCGATAGCTCCTGCGCACCTAATATGGTGGCATCGCACACCAACTCATAGAGCTCTTCGGTCACTTCTCCTCGATTTTCGAGAATGCGGATGTACCGAGATAAGAATGACTTGACATAGTACGGATTGGATGCTGAAATCTCGACAAGATCGTTGTAGAGTTGTTGCTGGGTGTGGTGATCAAGAATGGCCGAAACGTCATACTGAAGAAAATCGGGAATAGGAATACGCTGGTGGAGACATGCGCGGACAATGGAGTAGGTTAGAAGCATGGGTGAGGATGATCAAAGTAGTTGTAACTTGTATTTGGTAATGATGTGGTTTTTCACCCACTGGTCGATGAGGTCGCACAGGAAAGTGTGAATATAGGCCAGTCTTGATGTAGTTTTCGCGAAGTGTGGAGTCGAGTGGGCTCCGAGATTGGGAACGAGAGGAAGAAAAACACATAAGATCTTTTATGGGAGGGTTATTTGATTGTCTTTATGAGTTTGAAAGTGAATCTCGATAAGCGTGGAACCATGATGTAGAATCTCGATAAATCATCTCGATAAACCATCAAACGGCGCGAAAGTAACCAATTCATCCATTTGATAAGTGTTTTGGATAACATGGCCACTCTCTAAACCCACTTCATCGGTTACGGCCATACCAAGTGGAAAATACTGTTTCCCGTCCGATCAACGTTAGTCAAGCCACTTAGGGCCACACCGAGTAATGCAGTTGGAGACAATGCGTGAAATTGTGGTGCTGTAATCTTTTTCCAATTTGAACCTGAGACAATGAACAACTGGGTGCTAAGCCGGACGATGCACGGATTAATCAAACCACATAGACTCAGACTACTCGTACTTTCACACTCTCGGTGTCGTTTCAGACTACTCAGACTCTCGGTTTCCGCGCGTTCACTATTAACATCTACTCCACCACAATGGTGCCGTTCACGCGCACTCGCTTGACTCCGCCATCAGGAATGATCGTCAAGAGCACATGCGAGTACGGCGTGCGGTCCGCCACCGCATAGGTGTGTTCCGCATCTGGCCCAGTCTTGGTGTCGGCCACCAACTCCGTCCAGTCGGCCGAGTCAAACGCTGGCGCTTCCGTTCCGCGGAACGCCTTGACGTTCACCTTCTGCGGGAAGTTTCCGCGGAAGTGCGCCGTATCCACCACCACGGTCTGCACCAGCGTCAACGCCCCGAGCCGGATCATCACCCAGTCCACGTGGCCCGGCGTGCGCGACCGCTTGGTTTCCCACCCGTCCGACATGTCGTGGCCGCGCCCAGGCAAAAGAAGATTGTCTGCGCTTCCAAAGTGCTGGTCGCTCACGCGCACCGCAACTCCGCCGTTGAACACCGACGCCGTGTCCAACACCGTGGACAAGTCCTTGGGGAGCACCGCCACCGCGCTGCCGTACAACCGGAACCGGGCAATGCCACCGTCGGGGTACATTTTCAAGCGGAAGTGGGTGTAGCTGGCATCGGTGATGCCGGCGGAACGGACGAAAAAGTGTCTCTGCGAAGGGCCGCACTCGGTCTTGGCAATGACCGGTTCCCACGCGGCGGAGGCGAGTTGCGCGGCCGCAGCGCCGTCCGCAATAGTCGCGCCCTCGACCGAAATGTGCGGCGCGTGGTTGCCATTGAAGAACGCGGTGTCCACCTCGCACCCAACGATGCGCGCCAGCGCCACGCCCGCGCGAAGCACCACCCAGTCCGCCTCCGCGGGGTTGTGGCGGCGCGTTTCCCACCCGTCGTACCACGCGCCTGCGTGGGTGAAACGGGTGGCATCGCGCACCGGCGGTTTGGGCTTGATCAAGTTTTCCGCGGCTGCAAACCACTCGTCAGAAAACCCCACAACGGAGCCGCCGAGTTTCTCGCCCACCACGTCGGTGTACTTCAACACCACCTGGGTGCGGAACTCGTCTTCAGAGAGAACGGTGGTCATGTTTAGGGAAGGTGTATGCTTTGGGGTATGAATGAATGTGGGCTGAATGTCCAGAATATGCGTTTTTGGGTTTTGCTTGATATGTTTCCGTGGGTCGGGAGAGTATCGATGTGGTAGATCAACTCCAAGCTTGGGGGCGGTGGGGCTTTTATATGAAGTCGGTGCTCGGCGGATGCCGAGCGATAAGCAGTGCAGTATCTCAGCAATTCGTCATTCCGCGGTGTGGCTGGGGCACCACATTTATTTTCGGGCCAAACCGGTTGAGCTCCAGTAGTATATTGCCGGCTGGATGTTTTCGGTCACGTATGTGTGCCCGTGGTATTTGCCGTTGTGTTGCAGTTTTTGTAGCTCTCTTGTATTGCCCAACGGAATTTCGCCAAATCCCGAGGTCACGTGCGCGCGCGACCGGTAGCCCGCATTGCTCATACATGACAGTTGCTGCAAGTTCCAGGGAAGGATGGAGGAAATGACTTCATGGGAGACGGGTTTGGGTTTTCTGGGTTTTTTCTACTCGTAATAAGCAGGCTGTGTTTGTGCGGGTTTGTTTCGACTGGCATCGCAAGAACTGGAGGTGTCTGTTGTTTCCGTCGGCTTAATTAATAGTTAGGTACGGGGTTTTATCCATTCAAGATTCAATCAGCGATCAATAGATCCTGGAATATGCTAGTTCGAGCGTGGTTCATTTCATATCACAATATCTGCCGCACCATTTCCATCAAGGCGCTCTTCAAACCATCGGAATGCTTATGCGAAAAATGCATTAGACTGTCTCGCAAACTTGAAAGAGGTGTACCGAGTTGACTTAGGCATAACCCTTTAATTCCCGCAAGTTAATTTGCTAGTGGTGCCATGGAGAGTGAGTGCTCTGGCCAAAGATATCTCTTGTATTTCAACGAATCCGACTTAAACAGGGACTACACGAAGGGACAGTGCTCTCCAAGTTAGGAAGTCTCGAAAGTATGAGAGTATTAAACACACGAACGGACTGGCCAGTATGTAGAAGAAATGAATGGACTTGTATCGCTAGCCATATGGCCGGGTACATAACTCCTAATTTACTGGTGTCATTCCGGACTAATTCCACCGGAAATTAGCCCCAATAGAACGGCCATAGCTGACCCATTAAATGCAATTCTTGTAAAGCGGGTTCCTATGAAGCCTGCATCGGACTGTGGCCACATTTCCAGTGAAAATACGTTATATTGGCCACTAAGCCACTCGCAATAGTCACCGGAACCACCCTATTGTAATTGTGTTGTAATGTTGTAATGTTGTGACTGTTATATAAATTTGGGTCGAGTTCTGTAATTATGTCTTCTATCTACTGTCTCCTGTCTTCTGTCTACTGTCTTCTGTCTACTGTCTTCTGTCTACTGTCTTCTGTCTACTGTCTACTGTCTGCTACCTTCTATCTTCTATCTTCCATCTTCTGTCCAACCCCTACAATTCGTCTCGTACCCACCTTTGCTTAAAACTAGACAATCACTGGCCGGAGTGTATACTACCACGGCTCTAGTGGGACCACTCTACGAGTCCCCAGCACGACACTCCATATTGTCCAGCACATAACCTCCATGACACTTCGTCTACCATCCAATTCTCATACGGTAATGTGACACTTCTTTTCTTTCTCGCCTCCATCTAACAGTCCCTCTGCCTACAGTCCATCTACCAGTCCATCTACCAGTCCATCTACCAGTCCATCTCCGCGCCCAACAACCTGCACCCACCGGGTCTGCCCACTTTCCCCATTCAGCACGATTATAAACAAACACAAGCAGTGTTTTTCCTTCCAGACATTGGTGAGCCGGTGATCAAGACTAGCGTGCTGCGACCATTTTTCTTTTATTCGTCCCACTTACCGCCCGGGCCTCGACTATTCCACCTCCAGACTATTCGTCTAGACAATTCCGACTATTCGTCACTCGTTTCCATCAGTGTCTCGTCGACATTCTGGTATTCCAACAGAACCACACATTCATTATCCCAGACGATCCCTCAGACCCTCACACCTCAGACCTCAGGCAGTCCTTCAAACATTCGGATATTCAGACATTCAGCCATTCAGACATTCGGACGTTTCCACGCATTTAGACGTTTCCACGCATTTCTCATCCGTCAGACCCCAGACACCACACGTCCTTCGGCATTAGCATTCCCCAACTTACACCATGGACTCTGGCGGTGGATTCTCCCTAACCGCCACCTCCGTCCCTCCCCCTTATAGCCCCTCCCGATCGCCGCTCAAAACGTCGCCCATGCGTAACCGATCACCCGCCCGCACAAAACCAGCCCCCCTGACTCCGCGGGCCAGTGTGAGCCCGGTCCGCATCCCCGAACCCCAACGCCAATATGCGGACTTGATGGCGCGGCTCTCGGCACTCTCGTCCGACTACTCGCACCTCGAGGAGGAGTTGGCTACCAAGACATTGACAATCAAGGAGCTCTCGCAGAAAACGTTGGCGTCGGACCAGGCGATCCGCGCGTTGCACGCGGAGTCCGCCAAGACCCACGAGCTCCACCAGCGCGAAATCGCATCGTACCAGGAGCAAATGGAAGAGATGCGGCGCCGCAACACCATCTTGGCCCGCAAGTGGGACCAGGAGATGCACCGCACGCATGCGGCGTCCGACGACTTGGACCAGAAGTACGCCAAGCTCGTCACGAGCTACAAGGCGCTCCAGAGCAACTTGGAACTCGAGCTGAACTCCAAGGCGCTTCTAATCGACCAGATCGAGTACCTCACCAAGGAGCGGGACTTTTTGTTGAAGAACTCCGCGGACCCCGGCTCCGCCAGCGACGACAGCATGGTGCAATACCCGTACTTGGGCCAGAATTCCGACTCTTCCGGCGCAGACTCGGATGGCAGTGTTCATGGCACCCATCTTTTGAGCGCGTTTGTCGACACCTACGCCCACGACGATGCTGCGTTGCCCACGCCGTTGGAGTTGGAACCGTTGGAGCCGTTGGACTCCCCGTTGAAACCGATGGATGCCTCGTCGCCGTTGAAGCACGTGTACGACTCGGAAAACTCCATGGAAATTGCCCCCGGGTTCCAGTTTCCCCTCAACGCCCCTTCCGACTCCCTTCGGTCCTCCGCATCGCCGCCCTTGCCCGGCCATCACCACAAGTCCAAACGCCAGTCGCTTCCGGCCAGAATCAAGCCGGCCACGCCCGACGAAGACACGGAGTTCGTGTTGTCGCCGTTAAAGCTCACCAGCAACCTCAACTTGGCCGGTTTCGACGGATGTCTCCCCACACCGCAACTGTCGGCCACCACGCAAAAACGGTACTCCAGCTCCAAGCCTCACCACAACAGATACAACTCGCATGACTTTTTCCCCATCAAGGTGGAATTCGAGAGGGCCGACGGCCAGATGCGCAGCGCCTCTTCGCCTGACAAGGACGTGCTCAGGCGGTTGACTTCTGTCGAGGAGCATGCGCCCGGCAGTGAGCGCGACCAGGCATTCATGAAGTTGAACGGGTTCGATGACCACTCGTCCAAGCGCGACTCGTACATCACCACCTCGTCCAAACGGTCGAGCTTGATCACCGACTTCAACGTTCTGGGTAACGACTTCACCAAGCAGGAGATCATGACGCTCAAGTTCGAGCTCCAGTCGTTGAAGTTGCACAACGAGAAGCTCTTGTCGTACATTGGGTTCGAGCTCCAGAAACAAAAGAAGAACATCCGCAAATTGTCGAGCAAGCAGAACCTCCAGGCGCAGAATATCGAGTACTCTGACGCCAAGTTGATTGAACGGCTGCGCAACATGCTCATCCACAAAAAGCGCATTCTCCGGTCGGTCTCCATCAACCCGATCTTGTCCACGAAGTACAACCAGAACAGAAACTCCTCCATCATTGTGCCGGGTGGCGGGCTTGGGATTTTCCGTTCCGCTGCCGCCGGCCATGATGAGGACGAGGACTTTGTATTCAACAGCGACTTCATCGACTCGCTCAAACCGAACGACTGCGACGACTACGGCTTCTTGACCCACGAAAGCAAGTACAACCTGCGGGTGTTGTCGCGCCGCAGCCAAGCATATCTCAATGAGCAGCATGGCACCCGCGGGCCGAAGAAGTTCCGGTCGCAAACATTCCGCCCGTCAATGGACATGGGAGAGTATGACCAGGCGTTTGCTGACATTGACGAGGTTCTGATTGACGATATGGACGAGGAAGATGAGGAGGACGTGGAGCTGTGGGATGCGGCCAGCAACCACAGCAGCTCGTCGTCCGAGATCGACTACACCAAACTAAATACATTCAACCAGATGAGATATCTTATCATGGGCAAGGACCACTTCCGCAAGACCAAGAGAGCGGACGATTCGTTAGTGGACGAGAACCTCAAGTACAAGTTTCTAACCATTGTGCTTGGAATTGTGATTGTGGGCTTCCGGCTCACGGCCCAGCCACCGCCGGCGTTAACGCATAATTGAGAATAAGTGACGTGAGAAACAACTCGCAGAGGTTAGCAGAGACCATCAACTCTCAACTGACCTGATTATACCAATCATCAAGTCATTTACTACAACCGACATTAACAGACAACTGACATTAACGCATAACTGACATACGGAATAATACGATACTGGGACAGGTGCATGTAGCGTAGACCGCAGGAAAAATCGCGCTGGCCGCACATGAGGCTATATGTGTCGGAACATATAGCGGGAAATGACACTATTATTCATCGTGACGGCAGGGCGAAAAGAGCACGTATACACGCGAAGACCACGGATAGAGGCGAAAAGAACACAGATACAGAATTAGGGGAGGTTATGGCGCCGCCTAACGCCCCGAATATTCAGGGGTGGAATTTCTTCGGAGAAACAACGCGCATGACACGCGCGGTCCAATGCGCCAAACATGATATACGTCAACTATAGCAAAATGGGAGCAACGAACAGCGATGGCCGAAAGGCCAAAATACGAAGTTGGCCCCTATCGATTTCTAATGAAACGGATAGCCGTATCGACGTATCAACTGCAATCTTGCCGTTATGCTCGCCGCCTAATTAGCGTGACAAGACCCGAAACGGCATCGCAATCACCCAATCACCCAATCACCCAATCACCCAATCACCCACTCCCAATCATATACTCCCGATCAACCCTATAGAAAACAGCAAATGACAAATGACAAATAACAAATAACAAATGACAAATAGCAAAGTCTTCCAATAACCCCATCCGAACCCAGAAAAAAATTGCGGACATGGTCGGACTTGGCCGTATGTCACGACCCCATACTTGGCCACTTGGCGATGCATTCGCGCATGCGCCTAGACCCGACCCGCATTAGCCAGATCCCCAACCGCGACATCGCCAACCACAACATCCCCAACCGCGACATCGCCAACGACATCGCCAACCACGACATCGGCCAATCTCCAAATATACGGCTCAGGGGCGAAACTCAGGTGTTTCTCTCTGCAGCCGCTAACACCCCCGGTGGGCGGTTTTTCGCCTGCGGTTGACGCAGACCGTAAACGACCGCCGCGCATGGCCGGCACACACCCAGGTGGTCCCACTTTGCGCGGCGCGCCCTCTTTCGCACCCAATGACAATATATAGCCCTGGTCCGACCCGGAGTGTGGCCATTGGCTGCATCTGCACGAACACATTTGACATGGCACTCCGCGATTATCTCTATGCCAAACACCTGGATCCTCTTCAACGAACACTTATAAACATGGATCCACAATATGAGGCCGGCGCCCCGACCCGGACCCGGCACCGCACGGCGCCCAAACACTTTGGCGCGCCCAAACTGTCCGAGTGCCAGTCGGACCGGCGCATCGTAATGGACGACGGAACGAAAAAGTGCGCCAACTGCGCCGACTGCCCCAAAAAACAGGCGGTGGAGGACGGCAACCCCAAGGTCAAGGTCCAGGTGGATCTGCTTGCGTCGGACATGTCGCATATGGCGGTGGCAGAGGTGGACTTCACCAGTGTGTTCTGAGAACCGTGGGACGGGAAGGATTTGATATATTTAGAAATACATGCTGGTTGTGTTGTCGAAGCGGGGCGAAGCGAGTGTATGTGTGGTATTAGGTGATTAGGTGATTAGGTGACTAGGTGATTAGGTGACTAGGTGATTAGGTGACTAGGTGACTAGGTGACTAGGTGACTAGGTGATTAGGTGATTAGGTGATTAGGTGTATTAGGTGATTAGGTGCGAGTGAATATTGGTGTACCGGCAGATTACGACAACATGATCTTGTTCTGTTCCCAGATCTTGCGCAGAGCCGACTTGTCGGACCACTCGCCGTCCGGAAAGTCGCGCTTGCGCGCGAACATGTCGTCCTGGCCCTCGAACGGGGCACGGGCTTCGCGCGTGGTTGGCTCGGGGCTGCGCGAAAGCGGGTGGAGCCGGTGGAGCGAAAGAAGCTGCGGCAGCGGCAACGCCTCGGCGCGCGCTTTGTCCGCCGCCTCCGACCGGAGCACGCGCCCGGATCCGCGGTGCGACAGTGCGAGGTGCTGGATGTTGAGGCCGCGGGTCTGAAGCATGGGCATGCCCATACCCATGCCCAACGCCATCTGGCTTCCTGCGTGGCTTTGGCTGGGGTTGTGGCGGCCGGCTTGGAGAGATTCTGTTCCATGGTGGGTCTGACGCGTCTGGCTTTGATGGCTTTGAAGGCTTTGAAGGTTTTGACGGCTCTGATGGTTTTCAAGGGTTTGAAGGTTTTGAAGGTTTTGATGGTTTTGATGGCTTGGGTGGTTTTGATGGTTTTGGTGGCTTTCTAGGGTTTGGTGGCTTTCAAGGGTTTGATGGCTTTCTAGGGTTTGGTGGCTTTCTAGGGTTTGATGGCTCTGGTGGCTTTCTATGGTTTGATGGCTTTCAAGGGTTTGATGGCTCTGGCGGCTCTGATGACTCTGGTGACTTTGATGACTCTGATGACTTTGGTAGGGTTGACCTTGGTGACTCTTATGGGTTTGACCACTTTGATTTTGACTCTGGATCATCATCTGCCCCATTTCGTGGCTTGCCTGGTTTATCTGGCCCATCTGCGCCATCAGGTTCATTTGGCTCAAATCGTTGCCTTGGATCTGGCTCATCTGGCTCTCTTGGTTCATCTGGTTCGCCTGCGCCATCTGGTTCGCCTGCGCCATCTGGTTCGCCTGCGCCATCTGGTTCGCCTGCGCCATCTGGTTCGCCTGCGCCATCTGGTTCGCCTGCGCCATCTGGTTCGCCTGCGCCATCTGGTTCGCCTGCGCCATCATCGCATTCTTGCCGTGCTTCCGCTTGTCGTACTCCTCGTCCGGCACCTGCGACGGCTCCTTGGACGACCGCAAGTCTATGAGCCGCTCGCTCAAAAACGACAGTTTGAACTCGTGGTACATCTTCACCGTCTGCGGATACTCGTACTGGTGCTCGTGGAAAAAGTGGTCCGCCACAGAAAACACAAACTTCTCGATGTCCGCCGCAGACGTGCGCTTCTCCTGCGCCATCAGCAACGCCGCCGTGAGCGTGGGCTCCTCCTTTTCACCCGTTTCCGCCGCCTCCTTCTTGTCGTAGTATGGGAACTGCGGGAACGAGAGCGTGTGCTGCGGCCGGAACTGGATGGCGGTGTCGCCCGCAGCGAGCGCCGCCACCTTCTCCGCCGCCACCGGCTCCGCCATCCGCTTCTCCGTGTCCCCCAAGAGTTTCTCGTTGTTCACCACTAAGTCGTCCTTGGCGTCCCGTGCCTTGGCGAGCCCATGCCGTTTCTTGAACTGGCTCAACCAGCCGTGGCTGAACCCGATCAACCGCTTGGGGTTGTCCACACCAAACTGGTGCGCGTATACCTGCCAGTAGCCGCGGAGCACCGGCTCGGTGATGGCCTCGCCCCGTTGCATCCGCTGCTGCACCAACAAGTCCATGGCACGGTTGATCTTGTCGTACTTGTACTTGGACTTCCGGCGCGAGTTTTTCTGGAACTCGGTCAGCAGCTCGCGGTAGCGCACGCGGTAGTCGGCCTCGTTCTTGACCCACTCGTTGAACGTCAGGGTGGAGATGGCCACCTCGTCGCGGAACTTGTCCACGGTGTCCAGCTGCGGCCGGTCAGACTTGTGGTAGTAGTCGAGAATGCGGATTTTCTGCTCGAGCGTGGCTCGCGGCAACCGATGTTTGCTTTTGTCCGCCGCCATCTTGGGAGTACGGTAGTATGGGTAGTATGGGTAGTATGGGTAGTATGAGTAGTATGGGAGGTGATCGCGGGTGTGTACATACGAAAGTGCCGTGGATAAGCACGACTGGGTGGGAGATACGAGTGGGGGTGGTGGTTTGTGGTTTTTTAGACGTTGGGGTTTACGCTTTGGCTTTTCTGTAGAGAAGTTTTGCAGAATCCGGCAGATTGGCCGGATGGTGTTGTTGCAGTTGGCTGAGGCTTATTTCCTAATGCGGTTATTGCGGCGTTCGGGTGTGGCTCTATCTGGTCTGGTTATGGGATGAGATCCTATGGGTGCTGTTCGGTGTCTCTGTAGTATTGTGTAGTGTAATGTGTCTAGTGTGAAATTTATATCTGGTGTGTACTCTGTAGGATCTAGTTATCACCACAACTAGTCCTCACTGTAGTCCTCACTGTAATCCTCACTGTAATCCTCACTGTAGTCCTCACTCGGTAATCTCGGTAATCTCTCGTCTCTCTCCCAATAAACTACTATATTCCATGGCCAGTCCCCCTCCCCTTTCCTCCACATTAATCCAATCACATCCTCAATCCCCCTGACTTCTCCCTGATGTCCTCTCTACACTCTGGCTCCACTCTGGCTCCACTCTGGCTCCACTCTGGCTCCACTCTGGCTCCACTCTGGCTCCACTCTGGCTCCACTCTGGCTCCACTCTGGCTCCACTCTGGCTCCACTCTGGCTCTCCGTGGACTCCGGCCCTCTCCTACACCATGCTCGCAAAAATCTTATTCTACTTAATGGGAACCAGCACCTCTGCTGACTCTCTCCAAAACAGACTCGTAAGCCACCTCGGAAAAGTCAGTGCCTTGAATGTCAGAAGCAACACCGTTCAACGCTCTTCTCAAAGCATCCTTGGAAGAGGCGTACACCATCTTGGATCTGATTGGGGCAGTGTCTGGAGACCAGGTAAAAAACACAATCTTGGATCTCTTGCCTTCACCTCCACCAATCTCGTACTCAAAGTCGTAGATGGCGTACTTGCACTCGTTCTCTGGCAACTTCTCCAAGAAGACATCGTAGTCGGCATCTTGCGAGGTCTCGTCAACGATGATCTCCGTCTTCTTGTCGTTCAACGTGAAGATGATAAACTTGAACTTCTTGCCCAATTTCAATTGCTCGAAAGCAGTCAATGCTTCGTCAGCAACAGCAACACTATATGTTAGTACTCCTTTTCCCAATTGCGCCGAATGATGTTTATCTTCCGGCAAGTTACTTGCACCTCCCGGTTAATGACGTGGAACATACCCTGATCTAGACTGGTGGAGGTTAATAGTTGTTCATGGGACTTGAAAGCGGCATACACAGTTGTTTCGCCACGGGTGCCGCTATTGCGGTCTTTTTCTGCGGAGACATACCATAATTGGATATTTGTTTTGTTTGATTGAGAATGAATGTAAATTCAGCAAGTCGAGTGACCGCAGTCTGGGATTGTCCAAGAACACGACACCTCGCCTGCAGGCACGCCCGGCCCTCCTTATCCTCACGTCATGTGGGGGTGTATTCCGGTTTTCTGGAGGCGGTAGGAATGACAGGGTGAGGCGTCGGCAACTCTCAAGAGTCATTGCGACGCGTGAATTTGGCTTTTCTTTTGCCCTGGTGGGGCCATTGCTACTGGTATGGGTGTCTATAGGAGCGTACTGCAGGAAATGGCACGGGATCTACTGGTGGCTGTCTCATACCCCTAAAACGGTGAAACTGCCCGGACCATTTGCAGGGTAAAACCACCACCTGTGTTCTCCTACCAAAACCTGTTTGCTCGATTTGGACCAAGCAAGCCCATTCCGTGCAAATTCCCATTCAAGTGTCCCACCTGACATATTACCCTTTTTATAAACCACCTTCAATTAGGATGTGGTGGCCGAGTGGTTAAGGCGTGAGGTGCAGGTTAATCAGCACCTCCTCATGAGCTCTGCTCTCGCAGGTTCGAATCCTGTCCACGTCGTAATTTTTTTGTTTTTTTGCTTCCGTGCCATTCTGGTCGTGTTAGCCTCACCCCCTCCCGTGACGCTGGCGCCGCCGTGCCTGGCGTGGGGCATCGACATTGGCCCTGGTGGTGTAGCCCAATGTGTTGCTGTGTGCAGGCTCGGTCCATGAGGGTAACCGGGTTCCACAAAATCTTCAACTACCCCCATACTTGGCATCATGGCTGTGGACCTCTACGAAATTCTCGAGGTGGAGTCCTCGGCATCCACCAGCGAAATCAAACGTGCCTACAGAAAACTAGCGCTCCGCTACCACCCAGACAAGGTCACGGAAGACGAGCGAGACCACGCCGAGACCAAGTTCAAGGAAATCAGCCATGCGTACGAAACGTTGATCGACGACGACAAGCGGCTGGAGTACGATTTGTACGGCACCACCGATGGCGCCGCCACTGGCATGGGCGGCTACGATAGCAACCCGTTCGGCAACGGCCATCCGGGCGCCGAATATGGCGGCGATGACTTCTACAACTTTTTCAGCAACATGAACGACAATTCGGGGCGGCCGCCGCGGCGCGACGCCCCGGGCCGCACGGAGGATGCCCGCATGGACATCGACGTGACGCTCGCGGAGTTGTATGCGGGGAAAGTGGTGAAAATCACCTCCACGCGCAATGTGGTGTGTTCGGGGTGCCACGGGTCCGGCGCACGCAAGAAGGCGGTGGCCAAGGTGTGCGGTGCGTGCCAGGGCCAGGGCTACACCACCAAGATCAAGCGCGTGGGCCCCGGGCTAGCGTCGCAGTTCCATGTGGACTGTGAAACCTGCGGAGGCACGGGTAAGGTGTTGCGGACCAAGGACAAGTGCAAGGTGTGCCGCGGGGAGAAGGTGGAGGAAGAAACCAAGATCTTAGAGTTTGAGATCGTGCCGGGGTCTCGCAGCGGCGACTCCATCGTGTTGACCGGCGAGGCGGACCAGTACCCCGGAAAGCAAACGGGCGATGTGGTGCTCACGGTACACTGCAAAGACCACGACAAGTTCGTGCGCAAGGACGACGACTTGTACGTGAAGTACAAGATCTCGTTGGTGGAGGCGCTTGCGGGTTTCTCCAAGGTGATTGCCACCCACTTGGACGGCCGTGCCATCCATGTGTCCACGCCCAAGGGGAAGGTGATCCGCCCGGGCGACTTCCTCAAAATCAAGGGCGAGGGTATGCCGGCCAAGGCCAAGGGCTCCAGCTGGTTCAGCTCCGGCCCCAAAAAGGGTGACTTGTACGTGGAGGTGGAGATCGAGTTCCCGGACGACAACTGGTACTTGGAGAAGAACGACTTGGTTAAGCTCAAAAACTTGCTTCCAACCGACCTCAAGGACCGTGCGGGCGCCCGCAAGCAAAAGGTGGCGGACGATGCCGTGCCGGAGGCCAACATCGAGTACGTGACCGACTTCACCGTTGCCCGGGCCGAGGCACTTCCGGACTACGAGTGTGACAGACCAGAACCGGCCGAAACCCAGCATGGAGGGCCGGAGGGCGTTCCCGAGTGCGCCACCCAGTGAGGGGTCTGCTCCAAAGAGTCTGGGTCAACGAATGCTTGGCTACACAGGCGCCTTCCGTATATATGTAATGATAGATGTAAATAGGTAATGCCACAGAACAGTGTCTGGTGTCCCGTGCCGTCAGAACTCAAGCATCTGGCTCAAATCATCCGCGCTCAAGCCCACAGGTCCACTGTGCTCAAGCTCGCCCTGGAGGCGCTCATTCGCTTCCGCAAACTCCTCCTCCGAGTCCGACCACTCGGGTGCTGCAACCGCCGCAAGTGGCCCGGCGCGGTACCCGGTGCTGAGGAAGTCGAGGTCCTCTTTTCTCAATGCCACCTCGTCAAACGGAACGTACGGCTCAACCGGCACGTCGCGTTGCGCCACCACCTCGACGGTGTCCTCTTCCGCGAGCCGATCCAATAGCAATTCCTGGCGCAATACCGTCTCCAGTTGGCTCTTGCCTCTTTTGACGGGGTCGACGTCGTAGTTCGTCTCCAGGGGCAAATTTCTAGCATGCAAAACCGCCGTGTTGTCGCTAAGAGTATCTTTGAGCGACACCGCAAGCGGGGTGGGTGGGGTATGAATCGGCTTGCGGAGGGCGTCTGTGGTGAACCGAGGCACCAACTCCTTCTGTCTCGCCGCATCTTCTGCTGGAAGCGATTTACCGCTGCTCTTGGGTCTTGCGCGAGCCGCCACCGGTGGGTTATAGCTGGCGAGGCTGCTGTTAGTCAGTGTGAACCCCAAGGACGAGTTGGATTTCCTTAGTACGGGTTGTCTGGCCAAGGCGGGGCCGGGCTGTCTGAGTCTGTTTTGATTCACAGCCGCACCTGATTGAAGAAGAGACTTGGATCTTTGCAATGAGGGGATAGAGGTGTTCTGGTCTTTTCCCCCTAGCGGTATTCTGGCTCTCTTGTCAGGTTGGCCGGATAAGGGGCCCGCAGCTCTTTTGGAGCTGATACGGGCATTTTCGTCGGCGGCTTTCTGTTTGGATTTTGTATTTCTGAAATCATTCTCCTGGCCTAGGATCCCCGTTAGCCTTATGGGGTTGGTCGACATGATAAGGAAGAACAGTAGTTGCTAATGGAGCGTTTGTTTACGTTACGCACAAATAGGTATCTCGCCGTGTGCAGGTGTCGCAAAATCAGGCACCGCAATGGATGGGCCGCAAGGGAAGTTGACGATATCGGAGATTGGAATTATTGGTTGTTCTCTATCGTGATACTGGGGAAGTGGAGAAAGTGTTGGTATTTCTGCTCACGTGGTGAATCGATGGGTGTAACAGTAGGTCGGAATCTGTTCCGTTAGTGCGGGTCTGGCACTCAGTACTTCCATCGAGGTTGAGCGACCGCAGATGTATCGCAGCAAGAGAAAAAGAAGGTGGTTGGTTCCGCTTCGATGTGGGGATGGTGTGGGTTGGAACCCTTATATATTCCGGTCGAATCTGATTTTTGCATCACAGATTTGATTTTTTGAAATTATAACCATGTTCATTTCGCACATGTTATCCAAAAACCAGAAGCAATACAAACGGGCAAAGGAACAATACAAAAAATACACATCAACAAATTAAGGAAAAACAAACAAACACACGTTTAGCTGCACAACTGCCCACCATTAGCCATACCGGAAGACTTTCTGAAACCTCGCTACCATGTATGTTGTAGTGTGCTCAAGCTTCCCAAGCCACCGCCATCACATGTGCAGATTCCACACGTGACCACCTCGCTTGTTTTTTCCTTTGGGGGAACCCAAGTCATGCGGCAAAAACCGTGGATTCAGAGAAGCTGGACGTTTTCCCTTCGTACAGACACCGGGCCCGACTCATCACGGAAAGTTTCCCGTGGATTTTATTGGCTCCGTACGGACCCAGGCGTTGTCCATGTTTGCATCCCGGTTTGGCCAATATTTCCTTGCCGCATACGGGCGCAACGTGAGGCAGAACCCCGGTGCCTGCCGTACAGAACGGCAAACCACCCAGTACCTGCAGTCCCGGCAGCCCGCACCCAAGGCATTTCCACCGCTTGAAGGGCATTTGCACCCATTCTTGGCGCACCTCTTCTTTATCATGCACAGTTCTCCACATATAATTTTCCTTCTGCCCACACGCAAGTCTTGAAGAGTCTGCCGTTGAGGATACTACGGACTATCGTCTTCCTTTCCAAATTTTTTTTTTGAAGTGACCACCAGCTCTAGGGTCCCCTACTCGGTAGTCTATTCTCTCCCATCAGCGTCCTAACCACGCCCTCACATCTACAGATGGGCAAATCATTGGACGAAAAATACTCGGAGTCTGGTCTTCGGTCCGACTCCGAGCTCAAACCCTGTTCCTCGGACACCTCTTACGACGAGCCCAAGCCGTCGGCGTGGACCACTTTCCGCGATTCATTTAAAGAAGGCAAGCAAGACCATGTCAAGGTCAAGCCGTTGAGCTCATCGCACATGGCGGTGATTGCGCTCAGCAGTGGATTGGGCACCGGGCTCTTGGTCGGGTCTGCGACCAAGTTGCGGACCGGCGGGCCGCTTTCGATTTTGATTGCCTACGCCGTGGTGGGTGTGATGTGTATCTGCACCATGTGTTCGGTGGGCGAGTTGGCGGTGGCGTACACAGAGCAGGACGGCGGGTTCCAGGAGTGGTACAAGCGGTTCATCGACGACTCGGTGGCGTTTGCGTTGGGGTGGAACTACTGGCTCCTGTGGGTGACGGCGATCTCGCTTGAGTTGGTGACCGCGTCCATCACCATCCAGTTCTGGAACGACACCATCAACCCGGACGTGTTTGTGGCGATCTTCTTTGTCACGATCGTGATGATCAACTTGTTTGGCGTCAAGGGCTACGGCAACGCCGAGTTTGTCATGAACTCCGTCAAGCTCATGATGCTCACCGGGTTCTTCATCATGGGCTTGTGCATCGACTTGGGTGCGAGCAAGCATGGGTTTATCGGCGGCAAGTACTGGCACAACCCGGGCGCGTTCACCAACTTCAAGGGGTTGGTGACGGCGTTTTCCACCGCGTCTTTCTCCATGGGGGGTACCGAGTTCTTGGCCTTGTCGGTGTCGGAGGTGCGCAACCCCAGATCGGCGTTGATCTCGTCGATCCGGCTCGTGTTCCTCCGCGTGATTTTCTTCTACTTGGGCACGTTGGCGATCGTGACGTTGCTCGTGCCCCACAACTCCGAACGCCTCATGGGCTCCGGCGGCTCGGCCACCAGTGCGTCGCCGTACGTGCTCGCGGCCGATCTCCACGGCGTCAAGGTGGTGCCACACATCATCAACGCCGTGATTCTCAACTCGGTGCTTTCCGTGGCCACTGCGGCCATGTACTCGTCCGCGCGGTTGATGCGGTCGATGGCGCAGCAGGGCCTTGCACCCAAGTGGTTGGACTACGCGGACCGCCGCGGGCGTCCGTTGCGGGCGTGGATCTTTCCATTCTTGCGGCGGCGTTTGCGTTCATCGCCACCTACGGCCACCAAGACGTGGTGTTCAACTGGCTCATGTCGATTGCCGCGTTGTCGGTGGTGCTTGTGTGGCCCACGCTTTGCATCTGTCACTTGCGCTGGAGAGCGGCGCTCGCCCACAATAATATTCCGTTGACGTCTCTCGGGTTCGTGTCGTACACCGGTGTGTGGGGCTCGTGGTACTCGATCATCGTGAACATTTTGATTTTGATTGGCCAGTTCTGGGTGGCGCTTTTCCCGGGCAGCGAGCCAGACGTGTCCAACTTCTTCCAGAACTACACCTGTATACCAGTGGTGCTCTGCTTGTACTTGGGGCACAAGACGTACACGGGCAAGTGGCGCAAGTTCTATCTCCGCGTGGACGAGATTGATATTTTCACGGGGCGCCTGATCTACGACATGGAGCTTCTTGCGATGGAAGAGCGCGAGAAGAACCAGCGTAAACAGGCGGCGCCATGGTGGAAGAAGCCGGTGTTCTGGTTTTCTACATAACGAAAGTAATTATGAGTGACGGATTTGATGTAGACCGGGAAATGCCGTTAGTGACACTAGTAACAGTAACAGTAGGAACAGTAACGTTAGGAACACTAGTGAGTAACTCTAATGAGAGTTAGTAGCACTGTTGTGAGAGTCAGTTCCGGTGTCAGTCAAATGAGCTCATTAGAAGTCATGAAGGTCGCAAACCACAATCAACCACTATTCAACGACAATACCCGCTATTCGACCGCAACCAACCAAAACAAACAGCAACATGACAGAACCCCCCGAATATTCTACAATCGACCGTAACCCAGGTTTCACCAAAACAATTGCCATAACGTGCACCTGCATGATCACAATGATGGGTGCAATAGTTTCAGCATCAGCATCCGGTGTAGCCGCCACGATTATTCACACTTGTTGAAATTATAGATATTATAAGACGGTGATATTCACGTCAAGGCATTTGTTAACATTCGAGGAAAAATAGTGTGATTTTATACGTCAAAGGTGAATAGGTCTGAGGATTCCCAAATGCGGAGCTTCCGTTGGCGGGTCAAATTTACTTTTACAGAAATCAGGAAACATGGTAGGCTTTAGTGAGTGATTGTAGATGATGGGTATTGTGGCCTCTGTGTCTTGAGGTTTGGGTCTCGTGTCTGGTCTCGTGTCTCTGAAGAAGGATCTAGCCCAAAAGGGAATCAGGTGGAATTAGCTCACCATTGTAGGATTCTGCGCAGAGCTAACAAAACGGTGACCCGATGTAGAGATTGGACACCAGATACCCAGAAACGAACACTCGACCAGTCATCAAGATCACCCACTGATGATTCCACAGATAGGATGAACTGTTGCAGACATTAGTGTGCATGTCGCAACATGGCTCTGTCCTGTCTGTTGAGTGCACTGATAACCTACTACCACCACTACCACCACTACATCTCGGAAGCACGCCATGACGTCGCTGACGATTCTCGGCATTCCCACCACCGGAAACGGCAACTTGGCCTCCAGTTGGGTCTACTTGGCCGACTGGGTCATGGCCCTCTTCCTCAGCGTGGGCTTCATCTTCTACTTTGCTCGACTAGTGGGGTTTGTGCTCACGCTTCTCCTCCGGGTGTTTGTGTGGCGCAAACAGAAAGTCCACATTTCCATGGACGCGTTCCGCATCTCGCCGCTTGGCGGGCGTATTTCTGCCCGCAATGTGGTTATCACCACCTCCGACTACACCATGTCCATGGTGCGGGTCAATCTCACGTGGCGCTACTGGTTGGTGCGGCTCACCCGGCTCCCGGAGTTTGGCTTTGGGACCCACAACTCGCCGGACGAGAACAGGGGCCCGTCTCACGTGCAGAACAAGTCCTACTCCACCAGCCTCCACCTCCTCATCGATGGGCTCGAGGTGTTTGTCTACAACCGCAAGCAGGCGTACGACAACATCGTGGAGACATTGAAGAAGACCGACGGCGGAAACGATGCTTCTACCACCTTCTCTGACACGCTGTCTGCCGCCTCCACAGCCAAGATCTACCTGGGCTCGTCCTCGGGCTCCGAAAACGCCCAATATGGGCGCAGTACGCTTGGGTTCTGGTTGAACGTTCTCCCGTTGCAGATTCAGATCAAAAAGGGCGCAGTGGTGTTGGGAAACGCCATCACGCCGTCAATTCTCTGTGCATCGTACATGCTGGCCCAGTCGGTGATGGACGTGGGCCAATCTCCGTGTCTGCTTGACCACGGCCGCTTTTCGTTGGATACCACGTTCGAGAAGTTCCAGATCTCGGTCAAACCCAACGTCACCTACGACCCGAACCGCTACAAACCTGCGGACGACACCGCACTGCCGCCATCGACCCAGCTTTCAAAGGACGGCCGGATGCATAAGATCCGCACCCTCGCCTCGCGCCTCCTCCACTTTCGGGGCCGAAGGAAGCCCCCGGGGCCCGAAGACGAGTGGCAGGGCTTGCGCCGCTACATCGACACGGAAGGAGACAAGGTGGTGGAGATTTCTGACATTGAAGAGTACGCCAAATTCAGCACGATTTTGGACTCGTCCTCCACTCGCGTGGTGTACTACTACGACGCACCTGGCGTGCACCCGCCGGCTGAGTTGGACGGCACAGCTGCGTACCCCGCCCCGAAGTTCGGCGTGGATATCTTCTTGTCGCTCGCCACGATCCATTACGGGTCGTGGGTCGACCGCCAGCGGGCCCCGATCCAGAAAATGTTGTTCCCCACCATATCCCGCGATAGCGAAGCGGCGCCGAAAGTCCCCGAAGTGGGGTCCACACGAGGCTATGCTGGGTTCAACCTCAAGTTGGTGGCGCGGGATGAGCTCATTTTCCGCTTGCCCACACGTGAGTTCAGCAAGGACCGTGTAGAGTTGGCTAACCAGGGCGGGAAGCGGCAGAAACACACCCGGCCTTTTGGCTGGATGGAGCTCAAACTCGCACCAAACACGAGCCTCTCCTCGTTCACGTCATATTTGGCCACCGAACACGGCTTCCCCAACACCTTGTCGGTGTCGATGATCAAACCTGAAGTCCGGACTTCGGTGAACCACGACATCCTTTTCATCGCCGACGAGCACACATTGGAATGCGACATTGGTTTCCCATTGGAGTGGAACGGCAAGTGCGTTTGGAAGTTCCGCCAAAAGAGTAAAAACGGAATTTTTTTTCTCCTCCGGGAGCATATCTTCTTGATGACAGATTTGGTCGCCGACTTTGCATCAGGAGAACCAGCCCCGTACGAATTGTTTCGTCCGTTTGAATATCAGCTTGATTGGGAGGTCGAAGACTACAGCTTATACTTCAACGTCAACGACCACAATATCATCAACGACCCGTTGGACTTTGATTCCAATAAATATCTTTGCTTCAGCGGGAAAACGTTGGATGTTTCATGTGTCATTCCAACTTATGGAAACTTTTCAAAGAGCTCAAGGGTTGATTACAAGATCTCCACTACGGCTCTAGACCTTGACCTAGAAGTGCCATCCTGGCATACCGTCAGTGCATTTATGAAAGGAAGGAAGAAAATGGGTAGCACCGAGGCCTTTGAAATCTCTGGCTACTACAATTTTTTCAATGCTGTGGAAGTCAACCAGAATAACTTCGTGGTCATCAATGCTATCGGAGATAAAGTAACACTCATATTTTATGGTTACTTTATAAAGTACTTGTTTACTTTGAGGGAGAATTATTTTGGTGATTTTAAACACTTTAAAACATTTGAAGAATATTCAAATACCCAACATCATGGAAATTCCCCGGAAGAATCAGGCGAAGGATCGTCTGTGAGCACAACGTTCGAGGATACTCCAGATTACTGGAAGACTCTCAAGACGGAAAATGATCTTAATGTGTTATTTACCTTTCTGGTCAGAAGCGGTCTTATTGTTTTGCCATGTGAAATTTACGACTGTCAACGACACATCGGTCTTACCTTCAACAACTTGGATGTGGATATTCATTTAACCCATTTTTATATGGATCTTCAGGCGGACTTTAGCTCTGCACTGGGATACAAATGCGAACCGGCTGAAGCTATAGTTGGGGCAGATATTTGGAACATTCGACAATACAGAGATACAATGTCTCAAAGAATACCCGATCTTACCATAGATGGCTTCAGTATCCACACTCACAGAATGTTTGGACTCGCGCCAGATCTACTCACCTACTACTGTAAGTGGGATTTTGCCAGTGGGGCAATTCTGATCGATAGCGATCCTCTGTTTCTTGTTGGTCTTAAGATCACTGTTCAGAATTTTGTGACTGGGTATAAAGACCTAGAAAACGCCTTGATTTATAATGTTCCTGTTGTTTACGATTTTGCTAATTTCTCCTTCCGATGTCCAGAAATTTCGATAAGAGTTTCTACTGGAATTGACAACACCTTTTTACGTGTATCGATGCCAGACGTGTTAGTGAATTTTAACGATATTGCAAATGAGAGATTCTCCAATAAGCTTGTGATAAGTTTGCCTGAGATCCATATACGGATTATTAAGGAGGGCGATGTATCTATGCATGAAGCTTACTTGAAAACCTCGCTTACCATGACAAATTTTTGCCAAAAAGCGAAGATGTTGCAGCACAGAATATACCAGCAAAGATATGGGAGAAGAAGCGATGGCCCCACCCACCGGATTCCTTTCCTATTACACAGAGAGTACAGAGACGACGTTTATATGAACGCATTCGGATCTCTTTTTCACTCCACTTCGTTGCCCACAGCCTCAAAACCATTAACCAAGGAATTAGACGAGATACAGACCGATAAAGACTCGATCACAGAAGGCGATACTGATAGTAACTTTTCGCAGGATGAACTTGATCAATTTGATCCCACTGTGAATTATTATGATGAAGACTTTGCACCTCAAACACCGATAAGATATGGGTATAAAACGGATTCTTTCGTTTTTGAACTCGGGGCGGTTGAAGCGTTTTTGAGTCCCAGTGGAGGAAAAGCGATTACTTCGTTGGCAATTCTGTTCCAAACACTAGATTTGAATATTTTGATGGACAGGATACAGATCGAGGCAATCAATCAACTAAAGAGACTTATTCTTCCTATTTCTATGGTCGATAACGTTCGGTTTGTGTGTCCTAGTATTGAGTTGAGATTGGTTGAACATGGTCTAATTGACCCAGGATCCATTCTCTGTAGCTCACCCGATGTGCCTGTGATCACAATCTCGATTATTGAACCGTCTCTTGCATTTTCGAAGGTGAACACCCGGACAAGAGATCAATCCGTGCTTGTTGAAGATATTTCGACATGCTCAGCCTTTCATTTAAGAGAAATCTACGTTTCCGTTCATGATCCACATTATTTCACTTCCGCTGTCACGCTTCAATTGAATGATTTGGAAGCATGGCAGGCGAAGGATAAGATTTCAGGAGAAATCAATCATTTTTCAATTGGAGAAATCAATGTCTCTATAGAGTCGACGCGGGCACAATGGATGATTTCTTTTATTTCACTTATTTCTAAAGCTTTCAAGAATTCTTTCCTGGATTGGAGTATTGTTAATGAAACTTCAAGGGTATGGAGGGCTGAATTAGTACTGATGTTGACCACGACGGTAAGGGAAGAAAATATGCAACACGATCCGTCTGTGATCACGAAACCAGCAGCAATACTCAGATCTTGTGACGATCATGTGAGATTTTATGATAGCTGGAAGATAGTGACCAAACTTCGGAGTATTTTGGCAATCCTGCCTGTATTTGATGTGATAGAAAACAGGTTTAAAATTAGAGATTGGACGTGTAATCCTAATGCTTTGGACCAAGTTATGGATTATTTCAGCAAATGGCGTTCCTGGGAGGGAGACTCGACACAAAAGTCAAAATACTTCAGCGGTATTTTCGGGAATGAAGTATCCACCAAAGACAACATGTCATTCTTTTTCAAATTAACGCTGGCAGAATTAACTGTTAATGGGATAGGGTCGTCTCCCGATTCATTGTTACTTCATGGAGTAACGGTTGTTTTTACAGATGATGACGTAAGAGATAAATCATACACTGAAGGGCTAGCCGCAAATCAAATTGGAGGAAAAAAGTCGCTCATAACAAACATTGAAGCTTTTGATTCCACGGTTTCGCCTGTGACAATTGAGATCATATCATGCATTTCAAGCTTTGCACAGAATAAACATACCCACGGAGTTCAGTCAGTGAAAGATGTGGAAATAAATGAACCGCCGTCGTTATGGATTCATCTTTTGATAAATCTTAAATTGTTCCATTTAAGACTCAATCTACCACTGACATTCGTGGAGTTTTATTCTTATGACAATGTCTCTTCATTTGAGTCATATCCCCCGTCTGGATTCAATGCAACTAATCAATCAAGGGAATTCAATATCTCTATCGGTAGAGAGGACCTAGATTACGCTGACATATCGCTTTCTGGCTTACGTTTGGCGTATATTGAGAGTACCGAGAGGCACTCTTTAAAGATTATGGATACAAGCCTTCAAGGGTTGGAAATCAAACTTTCCGACCAAGATGGCATGCTTGATTCGACAATTTCTGATTTCATTGAACATGATTTGGACTTAATAAATAGTCTATTACCAGCTAAGCTGGCGGAGCCAGCGAAAGACACTCAAGATCCGGAAACTGTTGCAATAAGGAATGATTTTCTTGCCACATTACTGATAGATAATGCTGATTGCGTGTTAGATTTTTTGCACCCGTTGAGATTCCATTGCTATTTATCCAGATCGAAAACTCTATTTACTTTTCAAGATGGAATTTTCACGGCTGATTATGGACACAGAAGCATGTCATGCGATGTGACAATGTTGAATGTCACCGTGTTACATACAGAGCATTCCAACATGCTGTTGAAAACGGTCGCTGAAAATTTCAAAGCAATTTGGTTGTTGAAACTGAACTTGGACTTGGGATATTTGAAGATAAATCTCCCTATGATCGTGAAAGCGGCAGATACAGTTTTACAGGGAATTCCTTTGTTAAATGAGAGTCTCCGGAGAATGAAGGCGCTGATATCGAAGTTGAATTGCCCCAAAGAAAAGAAAAAGGTACAGAAAGATCCAAAGGATTTCCTTAAAATAGGCTTCGATGTTAGAGTATCTCAGCATTATTGCGGGTTATCAGTTTTCAGTGGTAATAGCCGCCACACCCTTGAGTTCGAGGATTTGAGTTCGAGAATCTCAAATGTGAACGACGGAAATGAATTGGTGGAAGCAATAGTGCCTTTTTGGGGCGAACTTATCTTAAGAGAGACAAGAATCCTTGTTTTAGATACACTGATTCCGGTTGGATTATCGACTTTGCTTGATTTGAACCTTTCATTAAAAGTATTAAACGATGTGGAATCTACATATGGATCTTCTTCGCATTCGATACAAATTGAATCACAACACTTCAGAGTTTGCTTGAGTCCACTTGTTCTCTTCAAAGTCTCTGAGGTGATCGATGGTCTATCTCGGGTACTCAAAAAGCACAGAGGCTTATTGAATAAGTTGAAATCAAGTGAAAGCGTCATCTCAGACAAACTTCCTGTTGAATCTGCAGTTGGAAGCTCGAACGAGAACAGATTCCGGTTTTCTTCCGTTCATGTGCTATCCTACAACTTTTGCGTAGGATGGCTATTTGGAGGGTCACATAAAGATTATCCTGGCTTTATATTAGGAGCAGAAAGGTTTTTTGCCGTGTTGAAGAAGGATTTGGGAAAATTGTCTTTGATGGAAGGATATTTGTCAGTTGCAAATGGGTCAACTTCGTCGAGCTTTTACAGTAAACTGAGCGAGTTTAATAATCTCAATCGTGCGTTCATGCCGAAAGTTCAACTCAATTACGTTGTTTCGGATGATGAAAGCTTGTGGTTTTCGCTCAAGGGAGATGTTTTAGATGTCAGATTTGTGTCTAATTCCATCATCATGATTGAGCGGGCTATTGAATCAGGATCTAAGGTTCAAAAATATTTTGAGGATAGATTTAAAAAGCAAAAAAGAAGAAAGAGCATTGCAGCGGAGCTTAAGGTGGACATAAAGCCGAAAAACAGCACGAGACCTTACTTTTCTGCATTCAAGAAATACCAGATGACGATTACATTTGCAGGCGCAACAGTTTTTGTCTATCGTTTACAAGAAGAAGACGGGATTCATGGAGTTCACGGATCTGCACCATCATTATCTCTACACTCACCTGCTATTCTGGTTTCGATGTTCTACGAATACTCTAAGAACAATGAGAAGAGACATACAGTGAAAGCTGAAATATTGATGTCTCAGTCAGATAATACTTTGTATCCTTCATGTGTTCCAATTTTGTTGGATATTACTGAAGCATCAAAACTGATATTCCGTCCTTCTAAGCCAAATGCAAGTGCGATGTCGTCAAGAAACACATTAGAGAAATTCGAAGTTTCTCCGGCTGAAAAATTGTCTCTTTCCGAAGAGCCACATGACAGCATCTCTAAGATGTTAGACGAATTCGAATTTCAAATTGGATTCATTGCGGAAAAGCAAAGATTATGTTTGAGTTGCGAGCCTACAGCAAAAGTAGCTGCAGTGGTGGAATTTGATGGCGCATCTATACAAGCCTGTACAGGCATTGAGGATGTGAGCTCCATTTACATTTTAACTCAGATTAATCCAGTGACTGCATCTTTGCAGCACATTTACTCCGATGACAAAAGTGGATTCGTGAGTATTCGAAATATCTTGTTTTCAAATGTTCTTACATTCAATCCGTCCGTCGAGGTCAATTCATCATTGTGCGTGAGGGACGTCAGTTGTCATATTAAAATGAAGCAATATCAGGACCTTGATTTGTTCAAAGATATTTGGTTCCCTAAACAATTCTCCAGTTCGCCACCACCGCCAGATAGTTTAGCATTGTCGGAAGCAAAAAGCTCCTATTCAAAATTGAAAGAGGTGTCGACCACGTATGCCATACCATTTTGGTTAACTATTATTGTTTCTAACTTTATATTGGAGGTCGATTTTGGAGCAGCTTTAGGAACAATGATGTTGGACGTTGACCGAGCATGGGCTATATCTAGGAAATCATCAGATTGGGTTTACGAGCTTAATTTAGGCTTGCAATCTTTGAAAGTGAGATCCGAAGGACGTTTGGGTGGTTATTTGAAGCTCGAGCGCTTATTTATCACCTCATCTGTGGAGTGGAAATTAGAAGAGATGCCACTACTTGATATACCATTGGTACATTTTGCAGGAGGATTTGACAGTTTGCAGTTGAAGACTGCGTTTGACAACCATTACTTTGCGTTTGCCATTTTGGAAGGATTCAGATTGGATGCGTTTAACCGGAAAAATGGTATCAATATTTCCAAGGATCATCTTTTTGTTCTCACAAAGTATGATGCAATGGATGTAATGCTCACATCTCTTGCAGCATCTGAATTTTTTGATATTTACAATACTATCAACAGGATGATTGAAGAAAACAAAACGTCATATTCAGAGATTTTGAAAGATTCCAATAAGGAACATATAATGAAGTCGATATCGTCTGACCGACTACTTGAGGTGGCGAAGAAGCTAGAAACGAAAATTGAGGTTAGCACCGGAGTCACACGGATTCAAATATACCCCCACTCTTTTGACGATACGCGAGTATTATCTATTGTGGTTGATAAGTCTAACGCAAGTTTCTTGCAAAATGAATATGTTCTTGGAGTCGCCAACGAAATTGAGATACGACTCAGCGATGTCAATACATCCTTGTCCACCACCGTTGGCGTTTCAGCAGAGGCTATACCTGGGTTGGAGGTTCGAGAATTTGTGACAAATGCCAGAAAGGCTAGTGGAGGGAGCATTTTGGGGTTCCCTCGGTTAATGATCTCGATGAGAACCTATCAGAAATATAACAGCAACATAGTGGAGTACTTGTTCCAGTCTTCGTTTGGAGGAACAGTGGATATTCGGTGGAATTTGGGAAGCATCAATCTCATTCGAGAGATGTATGCCGTTCACAAGAGAGCATTACAATCCAGGACTGGATTCACTGAACAGAAGGCACCCGGTTCAAGGGAGCAAACGGCAGAAGTGCCGGACGGAGAAAAAGATACCGAACCGATCAAAGAGAATCGGGAGATAGACCATGACCTCGAGGAGACGTTTGAACGGGTGGCTGCTGGAGGCAAGTACGTGTACAAGCCGTTGGCTCCCCCAATTATTGAGACGCCTCAGTTGAAGGAATTGGGAAATGCCACCCCACCTTTAGAGTGGTTTGGGTTGCACCGGAATAAATTTCCCGATGCGACACATCAATCTGCGATTGTGACGATGCAGAAGCTTATACACGAGATTGAGGAGCATTATTCCAAGGCGCTAGGCCTTGTATGAGAGAGAGAGAGAGAGAGAGAGAGAGAGAGAGAGAGAGAGAGAGAGAGCATACATAATGACATTACGCATAGATACAAATGACATGTAGTCCCTTCAACAATCTTCAGTCGCAGACATGATGCATTAAAGTATGTACAGAATGAATAGGGACAGCACCCAAATAATGATAATGACTATGAGAGACTAGTGGGTCAAGTACCATCTGCCCTTGGCGATTCTTCTCGCCAACACCTTTCTGCCGTTCTTCGACTTCAATCTGGCCAAAAAGCCAAATGTTCTCTTTCTCTTCAACGTGGAGGGCTGGTAGGTGTTACCTCTCGACTTGAATCTTCTCTGTATGAGCTGGGAGAAAAGCAGGAAAGCAGAAACCGGCTGACTTTGTTCTGGGTTGGCAAGCGATCTGGCCAAGCCGTTGGCGGCAGAAAAACCGCCAAACGACGAGGTGGTGGGGGTCTTTCCCAAAATGGAAAAGCCACGGAGTTGCACCCACGACGCGGCCGGCACGCGGTTCAAGGTTCTAGCGACGGAAAACATGGGCCAGAGTGGTGGAGATGGTGGAGTGGGATTGCACGGGTAAAAAAAAAACCCAGCAGTAGGAGGATGAGACGTACGCGCGCGCACGGGCGCCGGCGTAGTTTTCCGCACTAACATGGTGCGAAGAGATGTACCCATTTTTCTGGAGCGAAATCCACCCGAACCATCTCATATCGACCATGTCGGCGTACCGTCCTAGAAGGCAGATTCAAAGCGCAGTGAATGCGCCTGTTGTGACCCACATCAAGGGTGTCAAGGCCATCGAAAAAGCCCGTGCGGAGGCGTTGTTGACCAAGTTTATTTCCACATCGGAAGCGATCTCATCGGCGATGGTGGGATCGGAAGACCCGGTGTTGTTTACCAACACGGGCATGTCCAGCACCGAGGGCACCAACCCTGTGTTGGGCCAGTTAAAGCGGGTGCAAAGAGATTTGCGTGGGTTGCCCCCTCTTCTGGCAGAACTCGACACCATGAAGAAGGATGACGAGCCTGCGCGCAAGAAGATCAAGTTTGACGACGACGGCGAGGCTGTGAATGCGGAGGAGGAGAAGGAGGAGAAAGAGGAAGAGGAGAAGGAGGAAGAGGAAGAGGAGGAAGAAGAGGAAGAGGAGGAAGAGGAGGAAGAGGAGGAAGAGGAGGAAGAGGCTGTAGAGGCTGAGGCTGAGGCTGAAGTTGAAGCTGAAGCTGAAGTTAAAGCCCAACCTTCTGAGTCTGCTGAATCTGAAAAGGAGGAAGAGCCTACGAAGGAAAAGAAGGAAAAGAAGGACAAGAAGGAAAAGAAGGAAAAGAAAGACAAGAAGGAAAAGAAGGAAAAGAAAGACAAGAAAGAAAAGAAGGAAAAGAAAGAAAAGAAGAAAGACAACTAACTGCATCCGACCATTGTATAATAGCATAGCAATAGAGCTACCCGTATCCCATGTCGTAGCCCTCCGATGCCAGTCCTGCAGAAACCAGGATATTCTTCCACGCAGGCGAAGGTAAACACTGATCTCTTCCCTACTACAATGACCGGCGGGACCGAAGTGGACGACGCGACATTTGTCAACAACAGCGACTATTTCGACTCGCCAGATGCCCTGGATCCCGAGTTTCACGACACAATCGACCCGGGCCACCCCCAAACCGTCCCCGCCAAAACTCTCTCTTCAGACCCGCCCATGCCACCTCTCCAACCACAAAAGGACCAACTTCTGCGCCATTCCACGCCCGATTTGGCTCCCGACCCCAGGAGCGCCGAAACCAGAAGCTCTCCCAAAAGCTCTCCCAAAAGCTCCCCCACAAACTCCCCCAGAAGTCCTAAACCGGCCGGCACCCTGCACTACCCGCTGGACGACTTTGACTCCGTGGCCAACTCCACGATGGTGGATCTCCAGGGATCGCCCCAAAAGGGCCGCAAGCGCCAGTTGGATGGCCGCGTGGCCACAAAAACACTTCTCCTGTCGGTGCCGTCGAGTTCGTCCGCGCCGCTCAGCTTTTCCCAGCAGCTGTCGCAGCTCAACGTGGTGTCGCCGTCGAAGCGCCGTGAACGTGAGCGGGTGCCGCAGGACGAGACGCCCACGCCGCGGCTCGTGATAGACCGCCTCGTGCTCACCAATTTCAAGTCGTACGCGGGCGTGCAAGAAATCGGGCCGTTCAACCCGTCGTTTTCTGCGGTGGTGGGGCCAAACGGAAGCGGCAAGTCCAACGTGATCGACTCGATGTTGTTTGTGTTCGGGTTCCGCGCGTCGAAAATGCGCCAGGGCAAGCTTTCCGAGCTCATCCACAACTCCGAGGGCGGCGAGAAGCTCCCGTACTGCCAGGTGGACATCCACTTTGTGCACGTGGTGGATGACCCGGTCCTCCCCAATGCCGCCACCCGCGTGCCGGCGTCGGAGCTTGTCATCAGCCGCCGTGCCACCAACACCAACGGGTCGCAGTACTACATCAACGGCAAGTCCAGCACTTACACCGAAGTCACCGCCTACCTCCGGGGCCAGGGCATCGACTTGGACCACAAGCGGTTCTTGATTTTGCAGGGCGAGGTGGAGTCGATCGCGCAGATGAAACCAAAGGCCGAAAAGGAAAACGACGACGGGTTGCTCGAGTACCTCGAGGACATCATTGGCACCAGCCAGTACAAGCCCTTGATCGACGAGAGCTTGGTCAAGGTGGACGAGCTCAACCAGGCGTGCACGGAGAAGGAAAACCGCTTTGAGCTTGTGGAGAGCGACACCTCCATGTTGGAGGAGAAAAAGACCGAGGCTCTCCGTTTCTTGGAGATGGAGCGTCGGCTCACCAACAAAAGATCGATCCAGTACCAATTGAAAATCAGCCAGGTCAACAAATCGTTACGCGAGAATGCCCGCGTGGAAAACGAAATCTCCGACAAGCTCAAGGAGGAGGTGGCAAAGAACAAGGAGCTTAGCGAGGAGGTGGATGAGATCCAGACTAAAAAATCCGCCCTCCAGAAGAACATTGCCGACATTAATAAGGAAATGTCCACATTGAGCCAGAAAGAGAAGACCCTAAAGAGCAAGAGCGTGTCCCTCGAAGAAAAGCTCAAGAGCTTGGGCAACAAAACCAAGAAGATAGAAAAGGCCAAGAAAACCGCCGAGACTTCTCTTTCATCCTCTACCACCAAACTTGACAACCTCAAGGCGGCAGAAAACCAGTTCAAAGACGAGTTGGGTGCCCTCAACCTGTCTCTAGAGGTGGAGAAACACAAGCTCAGTGAGCTTAGAATCAAGTTGACCGAGAAGACATCCCACTTGTCCAAAGAAATCGAGGAGATCCAAACCAAGCTTGAGCCATACAATGACAGACTTAAGGAGAAAGAAAGCACCATCGAACTCATTCAGTCCGAAATCGAAATGGTGGAGACTCAAAAGCGCAGTACAGAAAACAAGTTACGCGAGGCCTCGCAGCGGCTCGTCGATATCAAGAAAGAGGGTAAAGCTAAGGAGTCCGAACTTGATGCTTTGGAAAACAAACTCAATCATATCAACGAGCAGATCCTCTTGGGTGAAGAGCAGTGCCAAAATTCGAAAAAGAAGTTGGAGTCCAAGAGAGTTCGTTTGGCAGCAGCGAGACTGAAAACCCAGGATGCCGTGAATTCGGTCGCAAGCACCCAAAATAAAAATAAGGTGCTCTCCAGTTTGATGCGGTTGGCGAAGTCGGGAAGAATCGAAGGTTTCTATGGACGTCTTGGAGATCTTGGCCAAATCGACGACAAATATGACGTGGCCATCTCAACTGCTTGCCCGGCTTTGGACTCCATGGTGGTTGAAACAGTCGAAACAGCCCAGGCATGTATTGACTATTTGAGGAAAAACAAGCTTGGGTACGCTAATTTCGTCTGCTTGAATAAATTGAGAAGATTTGACATGGAGCCGATTAAAACTCCAGGAAATCCCATGACGGTAAAGCGATTATTTGATTTGATTGTTCCTGCGGAACCAAAATTTCTCCCCGCTTTCTATAGTAAGATGTTCAACACATTGGTTGCAACTAATCTTCAAGAAGCGAAAACTGTTGCATATGGCCCCAAGCGTTTCAAAGTAGTTACGTTGGATGGAAAGATTGTCGATACTTCAGGAACAATGTCTGGTGGAGGTAATAGCTTTGCCAGAGGTGCCATGAAGCTTTCGTCAAATGCCGTTTCCAATGATTCTCAGTTTTCAGAAGAAGACATCGAGCAGATGCGCGAAGAGTTGAGGGGTATGGAATCAAATGTCGAAACATTGAATTCAGAATGTCAAGAAATGGAGGCAAACCTTCGTAAGTTGAAGGATTTGAAGCCAGAAACAGAATTTGGAATACAAAAAGTTCAGCTTGATATACAGCTGCTTATATCCGAGAAAAAGGAACTTTCTACTATCTGCAAACAACTTATGGCAGAGAGAGAAAGCGAGGATGCTACAAGCGAAGCGAACAACCTTATTGAAAACAAACAATCGGACCTCGCCGCGATCCAGAAAGAAAAAGATGAGCTTAAACTGCAAATGATGGATTCCGAGACTCGAGTTGCATTGTTGGAAGAGAAGATCATGGAGGCTGGTGGTGTGGAGTTGAAGGTACAGAACTCCAAGCTAGATTCGATCAAACAGCAAATCGAAATCATCATAGAAAAGACCTCAGGAGACGTTATGGCCACTAAGAAGCTCGAGAATGAGATCAGAAGATTTACCAAGGTCATCACCGACTGCGATAAAGATCTTCTCTCCAACGAACAGGAAACAAAGATTGTTGAGGAGGAGTTTGCGGAGAAGCGAAACCAGGTGACAGAACTTGTAACGCAGTTGGCGAAACTCGATGGACAGAAGAGCGAGGAGGAAAGCAACCTTGAGCGACTCAGCGACGAACTTGAGGAATTGAGTGCGAAGATCAACGAGTTCAAGTCTGATGAAATTGAGCTTCGAAACCAGCTCGAAAAGGTGACTGGAGTTGTCAAGAGAAACAAGTGGATATTGAAAGAGGCACAAGGAGCGTTGCAAGGATTGACTATCCGCGATAGTGGTCCGTATATTGACTGGATGCCCGAAGAGGAGCAGGCCAAGTATAACGGAGATAAGATCGATGAGCTTAGCGACGACGAGCTCGAACGAGTCAACATGGCAGAAGTGGAGGAGGAAATCGAGGAGCTCAACGCATACATGAAAGACGTCAAAGTGGATATAGAGGTGCTTAAGGAATACGGACGCAAGAAGCAAGAGTTAGAGATGAGACGAAAGGAGTTGAACGAATCTGTGGAGGAACGAGATAGCCTCAAGAACCACTGCGAGGAGCTCAAGCGGAAGCGGTTAGATGAGTTTATGGAAGGGTTTAACAAGATCTCGCTTTCGTTGAAGGAAATGTACCAGATGATCACGATGGGAGGAAACGCTGAGCTTGAGTTGGTGGACAGCCTTGACCCGTTTTCTGAGGGGATTTTGTTTAGTGTGATGCCGCCGAAGAAATCATGGAAGAACATATCCAATATTTCTGGAGGCGAAAAGACGTTGAGTTCGTTGGCGTTGGTGTTTGCGCTTCACAAGTACAAGCCCACGCCGTTGTATGTGATGGACGAGATCGATGCGGCGTTGGACTTCCGGAATGTGTCGATTGTGGCGAACTACATCAAGGAGAGGACGAAGAACGCGCAGTTTGTGGTGATTTCGTTGCGGAACAACATGTTTGAATTAGCGCAGCAGCTTGTGGGGATCTACAAGGTGGAGAACCGGACGCGGAGCATTTCGCTTCAGAACCGGGAGTTGATTGGGGCGAAGGAGAAATAGAGGATTTGATGTGTAGGAGAAATAGAGGATTTGATGAGAGGGAGGAAGAGAAATAGAATGATTAAGTGAGCAGTGCAGGGAGGGAGGGAGAGAGAGAGAGACCTTCAATAAATACCTTTTTCTCTATTTAAAGTCAAGCTCTACTTAAAATCAACCTCTGCCTGGTGTAAATTAATGGCAGAGGTGTAGAAGGACATGTCGACGTCAGCAGTCAGCAGTCGTTTCAGCAGTTGTCAGGACAGAGGGGCCGTGTCAAATGCGCGCCAAGTGCGCGCGCGCCGCGCGCCACGGCACTTCCTCGCGCTCGCCAAAACCGCGCTCCCCCCGGCGCCGCATATCAAAGTGCAAATCAAACCAGTCCACCAAATCCACCAAACACGCTACCTCATTCATCTCCTTGAGCACGCGCCGCAGCACCATGCGCTCCATCATCTGCGCCAAGTGGTGCTGGGTGATGCGGAACGGCAAGCCGTAGCTCGCGGCCAAGTCCCAGAACCGCTCCACCGCGCCCCACGGCGCCAGCGCGCGCCCCGAAAAAAGCGCCGGGTTGGACAACGCGCCCCGCACCGCCATGACCCCGTCGCACCCGGTGTGGCGCGCAATGCGCCCCGCGTCCTCGAGCGAAAAACAGTCGCCGTTCGCCACCACCGGCACCGCCACCGCCCGGCGCACCGCCGCGATGGCGTCAAAGTCCGCCGGCTGCGACAGCCGCGTCGTCTTGGTGCGCCCGTGCACCGTGATCCAGTCCACGCCCGCGGCCTCCACCAACTTCACCCACCGCACCGTTTCCGCCACGTCCGGGTGGATGCGGATTTTCGTCTCGAGGCACACGCGCGCGCCGTACTTCTGCTTCACCGCGCGCACCATGCGCGCCACGAGCTCCGGCTCGCTCATCAACGCCGCGCCAATGCCCTCGCGCACCTGGTCGCGGATGGGGCACCCGCAGTTGAGCCCGATGCCGTCCACGTACGGGTGCACCATGTCCACGAACCGTACGAGGTCCTCCACGTTGTTGGCGCCCACCTGCACCACGAGCGGGGCGTCGTGCTCGTTGGTGGAAAAGTCCGCGGTGCGCGCGGTGTCGTTGCGCACGAACTCGCGCGCGAGAATCATGGGGGTGTAGACAATGTCGGCGCCGTACGCGCGCACGAGTTCGCGGAACGGGAGTTTGGAGTACCGCACCATGGGGCCCACCACGTACGCGGGGCGGTTTTGCGCGCGGCACCGCGCGAGCACTGCGACCGGGGTATTTTGTGGGTCGCGGCTTGGAATGGACAGGCCGAGAGACATGTTAAGGTGTAGTCAAGGCGAGGTCAAAGATTCAGACAAATTAAGAGTCAACGTCAAGTGAAGTCAAGTGAAGTCAAGAAGTCAAGAAGTCAAGAGTCGAAGGGTCAGGTGAACGTAGTTGCTGGTTCACGTGTAAATCGTCGATGCGTCAAAGGCGTTGAGTTGGCTCAACTGTGATCTGGTTAACAGTTCTGGCTGGTTAAACCGCTTTTGCAATAACAGTGGTTGAAGCGATCAAACTGTCGCACTTGTGTTGAGTGTTTCACTGGTCTTTTAGTGAGTATTCCCAAATTCTCGGAAGTCAGGCTAACTCAGTCTTCTGTCGTCGAGTCCGTCTTCCAGAGTCTATAATCAGTTTGTCAGTCTATAGTCAGTTTGTCAGTCTATAGTCAGTCAGTCTATAGTCAGTCTGTAGTCAGTTCCGTCAGCAGTTCCGTCAGCAGTTCCGTCAGGAGTCAGTCTTTCTGGAGTCAGTCTTTCTGGAGTCTGTCAGTGTTCAGTGCAGATAAGATGCGATGCGCGCAAACCATATACAAATCGGGCGCGGTTACCCGGGGGGCACGGGTCTACACTCACTCGTTCGTAATTTTCCTTTCCGTTATTACCTATGGTACACGTTATATTACACGGGCCTCCCGCCCCCTACTCCTCCTCCGACGACTCCGACAGAAGATCGTCTTCCGACGACTCCTGCGCTGGGATCGCATTAAGATCAAACCCTCCCATTGGCAGGCCCCGCTCCGCATCGTCAAAGAGCTGGAGCTGCGACCGCAACTGCTCCAACTGGTCAATGTTGCCCGACGAGTACTGCGACTTCTTCGTCTTCTTCATCGCGTGCGACGCCGCCTTCTTGCCAAACAAAAAGTTGTAAAGCTTCAACACCGTGCGGTCCTCCAACTGGTCCATGTCCAACTCCACCTCCTCCTCGTCGCTAATCACAACATCGTCCTTGATGATCTTGATCAACGCCTGAAGCTTCTTGTCGTTCAACGTTGGCACAATCTCACTCACTTGCTTCTTCATCTCGTACGTCACCACCGGCTGGCTCTCGACCCCGGCCTCAACCACAGACCCAGACCGCACCTTCTTGGACTTCTTGGACTTCCGCTTCTTGCGCTTCGCGTCTCGTTGCTCCCGCAACTTCTCCAAATGCTGTTTCTTCAACTCGTCGAGCTCGTTCTTCATCCGCACCAACTGGTTCTCCAAGAACTGGATCGCAGGAATGCTCGACAACATCGACTCGTTGATCTCGGGCTCGTCATCATCATCATAGTCACTCGAGTCTTCCCCTTCACTATGCGTAGGCGTTGCCGCGGGCACAGGCTTGCTGGCCCACCGCTTGTCAAACACTTGCTCGAGCTTTTGGCCCATCACGTGCACATCGTTGCCCTCCGGGTTGAAGAGATAACAGTTCGTGAACACCAATCTCACGTCCCGCTCAAACTCGTCGCCATTTTCGTACTGATTGTTGGCAAGTTTGGTCTGAATCGACCCGAGATCCATGGGCTCTTTCACCACATCCAGGTAGTTAGGAATATTGAGTGCAACCGGGTCGACAGGTTGCAAGAACGGGAAGTTGATGCTGAAATACTTCTTCGACGTCAATTCCTTGATCACCTGGTTGCAGAATCTCAATTCCGCGGCGTACTTCTTCTTGCGAGGTCTGACATCATATGGCAATTCCTTAGATCTGGGTGGATGGATGGTTCTCTTGGGGCGGTGCGCAGCAACCGACTCCTTCTTATCATCCCCACCAGAGACGTTTCTTCTTCTGGCATTTGCACTCGCAACCGCCGCAGCCCCGTTACCCACCACTACTTTGGGGGGAATGTTAAGCATGTGCTTCTCAAACTGGGCTTGAATATTCTTGGCCATGCGGGAAATGCCAGAGTTCTCGCCGTTGAATCGAAGACAGTTGTCAACCATGAGGTTAAAGTCCTCTACAACCTGCAGCGGGTCCTCGTACGCATTAAGATTGACCTTCCTCTCGACCGTAGAAAGATCCATGGGTCTTTTGATGTAGTTGTAGTACAAGGGCACATTCAACTTCACCACGTCCACCGGGTGAATAAATGGTCCCGCATCCCTTAACCGTTTGATCGCCTTGAGTGTATTAAGGACGAATTTGGACTGATGTTTCGGCATGGGAGACTCTGGAAGATTATTCATGTCTGGCTCGGTAGGGGGCTTGGGCGCAGGGGTCACACCTTCGTTTCCGGAGCCACCCGCAAGCAAAGCGGGCAAATCTTCACCCGGTGCGTCCGACGACTCCTCAATCTTCTGCTTTTTGCCCTCGCTATCTTCGAGGTCATCGTCTTCTAGTTTGTGCTTTTCAGGAGAAGGCGATGGGTTTGGTGGCGAAAGTGGCTTTTCAGGAGCCTCGGTCACGTTTGCCGTTGGTTGAGGAGAGTGCACCATCTCGCTTTTCTCAAATGACTCCGCCGACGGGGTTTGGACAGGAGTATTGGTTTCAGGTACAGACTGAGCCAATGGTTCAGACATGATTCAGACACTCTTTCGATGCTAGATGTGATGTGGGAAAGTTCACACGAGCACGTTAGTAGTCACGTGAAGATAACACCACCGGATATAATTCGCAGAATATGGAGACGAAAAATAAAATCCACAAGAAAAACCTTTACACCGATTGATATATTGACCAATCACTGAAGGTTCGCGTGGAAAAAAGGTGTGCAGACAGTATCTAAAGGAGGAGAAAATTCCGAAAAAAAAATGCGAATTTTGCCCTAGTGTCACCGGAAATCCAAGTTTATTTATAATTTCGCGCTTTTTGCTGGCGCGACAACCTCAACGGGCACGCTGTTCACCGGAAACCGGGTTGCACACTACTATACTGCATACTGATATGCTGGCTATATCCTCTGGGCCTGTTCTTTGCCACCTAGTCTGGTCTAGTTGCAGCTAAACTTGCCCGCGTTGCAATTTTCCCAACTGGACCTATCTAAATTTCGATAAAAACACCTTCAAATAAACGATGCACTTGATATCCCGGATGCCGCGCCTCGATATGGAAAACAAACGTGGCAATCTTACTGGCTGCTAATTTGGGGGCGGCACGCACTGAGACAAAAAAGGACTCCAAATTAAAAAAAAAGTCTTTGGCCCAAAATCAAGCGGGAAGACATAGCTCAGCATGAAGGAAACTTTCTCTAAATAACTTCATTTTTGCGAAAAAAATCCTGGTGTTATAGGTTAACACGGAAATGGGATTTGCCCGAAGTAAATAGGGGGTGAAATCTGATAGCAGGCTCACCCTCAAAGTTTTTTTTTGTGAATTGAGTAATGGATCGGGTAACCCTGTAGAATCCGCACTTTTTTTTTCACATTCATCGCACGCGACGCGCTGCTTAGAATGGACAGCAGTACTAGGATGTACGGGTGTAGACTGGCTAGTAAATGTGCTAATGGTACAGAGATAAGATACACACAATATATAATACAGGCATGGCGGGGGATTATAAGTGGATCGAGAGCAAATCGTTCGAGGCGAACCCCCTGTTGCACGTAGGACATCTTCTGAGGCGGGCATTGAGTCTATCTTGCACGCATGCGTCACAGAAGACGTGGCCACAGGCAGTAATCACGGTGTTCTTCCAGTTTTTGGAACACACCGAGCACTTGGTGATGGAACGGAGCGCCTCGAGTTGCTTCTCATCCTCCTGGAGAATCGAGGACGTATTGTTCAGCTTGTACTTCAGCAATAATGTCTCGGTAGCCTTCAACTTGGCTTCCAATTTGGTCTCGCTGATGCGCTTTGCCTTTAGTTCGGCCGAGAGAGCGGTTTTCTCCTTTCTCACTTCTTCCAAATCGTTCTTAAGGGTGGAAATGTCCTTTCCGAGCATTTCTCTCGATTTTGATACTTGTTTGAGTGTTTCTTGTAGCTTGACGTTTTCAAGGATCGAGCCTTCCTTTATGACACGGAAGTCATTCACAGTTTTGGTCAAAAGGTCGATTTTGGCCAAGTAAGTCTTCTCCATCTCGTTGAGCTTGCCCACCAACTCTTGGGACTTTGTCGTTTGCGTCTTCAAGATTTTGTTTTCCGCCACCAACGAGTCTTTCAATCTCATACTGGCAAAGTACTTCTGGTCTGCCTTGTTCTTTTCGATTGTGGCCTTCTTGAGCAAGCTCTCGTGGTCAATGGTCTCCTTCAACTTCTCCAACGTCACAGCACGAGTGTCCTGGAATGCCTGCTCGATCTCCTTGACCTCGGCCGCGAGAATTTGCAACCGCTTGATGAGCTCACTTTTATCCAAGCCCTCCAAGTTGGCATCGTCTTGCACGCTGCGCTCCTGTAGACGAGCCTGCTCGAGCGACTCGAGCCGCCGGCTCAACACAAGGTTCATCTTGTTGACATCCTCGTTTGTTTTCTTGTTTTCAATCTCCAGCTTCAAGATCGACTGTTTGCCCAAAAGCTCGTCCCGCGCGGTACGAATACGCACCAAGTCGTTTTCGCTCTTGCTGAGGCTCTCCTTCAACCGAGAGTTTTCCTCCTCAAGGTCCTTGTTGATGGAAGCAGCCAAGTTGCCATCCTTTTCCTCTAGCTCACGGAGGCGCTGCACCAATTCGTCCTTCAACCGCGTTGTCTGCGCGAGGTTATCGGTCAAGAACTTATTCTGGGTCACGAGAGCCACGTGTCGCGAGCTGCGGGCCAAGTCGTCGTCCGAGAGCGCAGTCAACCGCAGCTCGAGGTTAGACGCCGTCTTCTCTGCGTGGGCCAATTTCTGCGACGCCTTCGCGAGCTGCGCTTCCAACTCGGAGTACGCGGCCTTCACTTGCGCGTGTTCCACAGTCAATTTTTCAAGCGCCTCCTTATCGGCAGAGGTCTGGGCCTCGGTCGGCGCCGATTCTTGCGTCAGGGGTGTGGCGCCATTGGGTGTTTCGGGCGTCTCCGTCTTGACTTGCGTGCTGTCTACAATGCGTTGCAACGTAGCCAGCTCGCTGCGGTGCTTTTCTCGCTGCAACGCGAGGAGCTTTTCTCGGAGTGCGTCGAGCTGGGTCTCCAATTCGAGCCGCAGCAGAATGGCCGCCTCTTTCTCGGCTGCGAGTGCCACCACATCCAACATGGCGTTGGTGGTGTCATCCGATACTAGCGGTTTCAACAAGTCCGCAAGAGTGGCGCGGCGCGCGGCCAAGACCGATTCCACGTCGGAAGAATCAGCGGTTAGGTCGAGCGTGTCTGGGGCGTCACGACCACATGCCACAAGCACCTGGCGGTACCACGACTCCAAGAGCAGGTGCACCGCCACAAACGTGTTAAAGCGGCGCTCGTATTTGGACACCTGGGCGGCTAGTTCGGCCGCCTGCAGCTTGTAGAGCTTCATTTGCCGCCAAATGGCCTCCTTTTTGAAGTACACCACATCCAGCTGGGTCAAGGGGCCGTTTTCGCTGAGCGTGTCGAGTTTGGTGAGTTTGTGGGTGTCGGTAGGGGAATCAGTCCCCACGTCGTCATATGGGCGTTTTTTGTCTTCCATGATGGAATGACGGGAGCTTCAGATGCGTAAAAGAATGGCAGACGGAACTGGTCGGGGGTTCAAAAGAAAAGGTGTTGGCGGTTAGTTGATAATTTTCGTGAGACGTGCGCTGGAAAGACTTTAGAGTATCGCACGACCAGAGATACCCAAATGGAAACCGAAGGAGGGAGTGGGAGGGGGACAGGGAGAGAAAAAAAAGAAACACATTGGGAAAGCTTATGTCATAGGATATTTGTTAAGAGATTTATTTGGCAGAAGAATTTCGGAGTGAGTATTGGGGTTTGCAACTGTCCTAGTGAGAATGCGGAAGTAGAGATACAGGCGAGTAATGAAAAAGGAAGAAACGGGCGGACGGAAAGCGAACAAAGGAAACGAAGGAGGGGTAACACAGAGGGAGAAACAACAAAGAAACAAGAAAGTGGACAAAGAAAAGATAAATCGCATCTGGAGTGCAAAATACCTCGAGAAAATCAGGTCATGGAATGCCACTTTTGCAAAGAAAGGTTAGAGTGCGAAATAGGAATGTGGTAGAGGACACTCATTATAAAGAAGGCTACAATGCGAAACGGGCGGATTTGGGGTGGAGGAAATACCGCCCAGGAACATGGGCCCGAACCAGCATAACCGTGGTACTAAAAATAGTTGATTGGTTTTCATGAACCAAGGATTGCCAAGAAACAGTAGATGACAATTGGAGTTGCGCAAGTATTGATACGAGTTCATAACTGCGAGTGTGTTCCTGCGAGTGGGTTACAATTTATTTGAGTGTGGGTATTCTGCTTGCAAATGAGGCGATAAGCAAATGCACCGCATAACTTTAATTGGAGTATATTCTGAGAGAGGTACCAGAATGAACAAATGGTTCAAAGGCCAGGCATGACACCGAGCCACCACTTTTTCAGGAGGGCACGATATTTTAACCGTGCTCTCTTTTGAAACTCTATTGATACATGTCCAATCTAACAAGATGGCGGGTTTCCCACATATACAAGTCCGATATGGTGTAATGGCTAGCACAGTTCGCTCTCACCGAGCAGATCGGGGTTCGATTCCCCGTATCGGAGTTTCCTTTTTGCGCGCATGGGTAATTTTTCAGGAATATTTCTGGGTTGAGATTAAGATGAGGTCGCAATGCGGGATTCTCTCACATACACATCCGATATGGTGTAATGGCTAGCACAGTTCGCTCTCACCGAGCAGATCGGGGTTCGATTCCCCGTATCGGAGTTATTTTTTTCCACTAAATGTGGCTGTCATCATTTTTGGTGACGCCCTTTCCGGAGAACAGAGCCTTGTAGCTTGAATAGATGGTAGCTAGGTGCCTAATTGGGTCAGAGTTGCAGTCTACGTATCCGACCTATTTAGCGGTTGTTTGACTTGGCATCCGCAACTGTTAGCCAAGGTTTGTCTGTGTATTCTTCGATCGATCTCACTGGTGAAAGGTACCAGAATCGAACCAAGCAAGAGAACAAAAATGTCACGTTAAGACTATCTCCACGATGTCCACACCTAATTCTCACAAACAGTACGTAATCACCATGAATCGCTCGAAACATCCATATAGCAATGCAAGATGCCCGCCCATCAGAAAGCGCCGCTTCTGGGCTTTTACGAATCGCCGAAATTTAGCGTGCCAATTGTTCCGATACGTACACCCAGCTTACTATTAGGGCGCACTGCGATCAACTCCAAGAAACTCTCCAAACCAACCAAACTCCAACCCCCCAAATCAAAAATCCCCCAAACCAACAACCAAACCAACAACCAAACCAACCAAACCCCACCAGAAAGTCATTCCAAAATCTCCTAGTGGAACCTTCGTCTGCTTCTGTCTGCACCTCTGCTCAGCCTGTACTTACCCCGCGCTACCCAATACTCACACCCAAAACTCACACTACCATTCCAATATTTCTACCGCCTCTTTCTGTTTCGCCCCTTATCGTGCATCACCATGAAACACCTCGCCTCTATCATCTGGTTGGTGTTGTGCCTCCCCGTGTGGGCGGTGAAAGAGAGCCTGTTCAAAAACTGCGCCCAGTCGGGTTTTTGTCACCGCAATCGGCACATTGCCCGAGCGGACCACGTCTCCAGCCCCTACTTCATCGACCCCGCGTCGGTGGTGGTTGCAAACGCATCTGTGGCAGGAATTGTCTACAAAAAAGTGCCCCACGGCGCGCCGGTGCAGTTGCCGTTTGAGCTTTCGCTTTTGGTGGGCGACAGTGTGCGGTTCCGCCTTGACGAGGACCGCAGCGGCCGCCACGCCGGTCGCACGGGCAAATTGAACCCCCAGCGGTACAGCGCCGCCGAGGATGCGTTCGGAACCCCTGAAGCACAGAAAACGGTGCCGCTAGCCGCCGAAAACGTGCGCGTTCTGCTGGAGGCCGTGGAAATACACGTCGGGCCGACCGTGGCGCGGTTGGAGCTCGCCCCGGTGCGGTTGACGCTTGCGCACGAGGGCCAGACGCAGGTGGAGGTCAACGGGCGGCAGTTGCTCAACGTGGAGCACTGGCGCAGCGCGGACGACAATGCGGCGCAGCTCTGGCCGTTCGAGTCGGACTTTGACCTGTTCTCCGACTCGTTCGCGGACTCGCGCGACGACACCAAGCCGTGGGGGCCGGAGTCGGTGGCGGCGGACGTGCGGTTCGTGGGCTACGCCGATGTGTTTGGGCTTGCGGGGCACTCTGACTCGTTGCGGTTGCAGAACACCGTGCACACCGAGTGGCCGTACCGGCTCTTCAACGTGGACATTTTCGAGTACGACGTGGACTCGCGCATGCCGATGTACGGGTCGATTCCGTTTGTGGTGGGCGTGCGCCCCGATGCGGCCGTGGGGGTGTTCTGGGTCAATGCCGCGGACACGTTTGTGGATGTGGAGACCCGCCGAACCGCTGGAACCACCGACACCGACACCCACTGGATGTCGGAGAGCGGGGTGCTCGACATCATCCTCATGGCCGCCAAAACCCCCGAGCAAATCAACCGCAAGTACAGCTTGCTCACCGGCACCGCCGCACTCCCCCCTCAGTTTGCGTTGGGCTACCACCAGTGCCGGTGGAACTACAACGACGCGCGCGACGTGTTGGACGTCCACGCGCAGATGGACCGCCACGGCGTGCCGTACGACACCATCTGGCTCGACATCGAGTACACCGACCGCAAGCAGTACTTCACGTGGAACCGCAACGCGTTCCCCGACCCGGTGGCCATGGCGCGCCAGTTGGACCACACCGGGCGCAACCTCGTGGTGATTGTGGACCCGCACTTGAAAACCGGCTACGCCGTCAGCGATGCGGTGGAGGCGTTGGGCATCGGCATCCGCGCCCCCGACAACCAAACGTACCACGGCCACTGCTGGCCCGGTGAGCTGGTGTGGATCGACCCCATGCACCCCGCGGCGCAGGCGTACTGGGACACGCTCTTTGCGCTCGACGCAGCCAACCCGTTGATGGGCGACGCCACCAACATCCACCTCTGGAACGACATGAACGAGCCGTCCTTCTTCAACGCGCCCGAAACCACCGCGCCCCGCGACGTGGTGCACTACGGCGACTACGAGAACCGCGCGGTGCACAACCTGTGGGGCCAGGGCTTCCACGAACTCACGTACCACGCGCTCGCCCGGCGCCAGCGGCCCACCGCGCGCCAGCGCCCGTTCGTGCTCACGCGCTCCTACTTTGCCGGCTCCCAGCGCACCGCCGCCATGTGGACCGGCGACAACCGCGCGCAGTGGGACCACCTCCGCGCGTCGGTGCCCATGGTTCTCAGTGCCAACGTGGCGGGCATGCCGTTCGCCGGCGCGGACGTGGGCGGCTTCTTCGGCAACCCGTCCAAGGAGTTGCTTGTGCGGTGGTACCAGACCGGCTTGTGGTACCCGTTCTTCCGCGCCCACGCGCACATTGACTCGACGCGCCGCGAGCCGTGGGTGCCGGGCGCGCCGTACTCGGGCCTCATCCGCGACGCGGTGCGCTTGCGCTACGCGGTGATGCCGGCGCTCTACACCTTGTTCCGTGCCGCCAGCGTGCTGGGCCGCCCGGTGTGGACGCCCATGGCGTGGGCGCACCCGCACCTTGCGGTCATGTATCCCAAGGACGACCAGTTCTACGTGGGCGGCATGTTGGTGGCGCCGGTGATGCACGAGGCGGCGGTGGCGCGCAGCGTGTTCTTACCGGGCGGCGAGCGCTTCTACAACTTCAGCAACGGTGTGATTGCCGACGTGCCGCCGGTGCAGTTGGCGGCACCGGGCGCGGTGAGCTTCCCCGTGGGCCTCGGCGACATCCCCGTGTTTCTCCGCGGCGGCTCGGTGACGCCCAAGCGCGACCGCTACCGCCGTTCCACTCGGCTCATGCGGGACGACCCGTTCCATCTTGTTGTGGCGCTCGACGGCGTCGGCCGTGCCGCGGGCGAGTTGTATGTGGACGACGGCGAGTCGTATGCCTACACCGAGGGCGTGTACCTGATGTCGACTTTTGCGGTGGCCGGCGGGCGTGTTGTGAGCACCAGCAGCGGCAGCGGCAACTCGCTGGTTGCGGTGGAGCGGATTTCCGTTTTGGGCGGCGCTGCGCCGGTTTCGGTGACGGCGTCGCAGGACGGGCGCGTGTGGCCGGTGCTGTTCATTGTGCATGACCATTATGTGGAGGTGGAGAACCCGGGCGTGGTGGTGGGTCGCGACTGGGTGGTGGAGTTTGGTTATGTGGATCACGATGAACTTTAGAGCATGACTTAGGGCGTGGAAAAGAGCATGACTTGGGGTTGGCCTGGATTAGTGGATTTGGTTGATGCTCAGTTTTGGTTCGGTGGATTGGTTCAGTGGATTGGTTCAGTGGATTGGTGTGGATTGGATCAATGGATTAGTTCAGCGGATTAGTTCAGTGGACTCTTGGTGCAGTGGATTATTGGGTAGTCAGTGGTTCAATGGATGCTGTCGGTCCATTCAGTTAATTTGGCGGCTCAGTTATTGGTTTAATCTCCATCTCAAAGTCCTGTCCAGCTTCATTTAGACCATTGCGTCCGGTTCTGATGCCAATGTATCAGCACCAAAATTGATGTTTTCTCGTACACTGTCCACCACATCGTTGGATCAAAATCATACCCAGGCCTGATCAGTGCATAAAAGCGGTATGACTCGAACCGCCCTTTGGCACGGGCGCAGCTGGTGCCGCATTGGCATAGACGTTTATACTGCCAATATACCGTTTCTCGAGTCTGGCTCCAACCACGACCTCTTGTGGAACAGTTTTCATTATTTCGACCGCAACGAGCCTCTCGCTCAACTTGGCGCACCATTCTACCCACTACATCTGCGCGCTCTACGGCTTGCGCCTACTGGCTAGCTCAGAGCCCATCAACTAGGCTTGGGGTAATTCCAACCTGGATAATGTGACTATGCCCATATGTCATTTGGTGTTGGTAACTGTCGTTCGCTCGGCTGCCGCATATTTGTTTCTCTCCGTATCCTCCGCCTGTCTTTTAATTAGTCTATCAGGCTTGCCGAGCCAATGACCGGCTGGTTTTCTCGCCGTCTGTCTCTCCGCTGGCTCCATGCCTCAGTTTGTCGTGTCATCTCTCTCACATTCCCAAAATTAAATCTTGCGAGGCGCGCGTCCGCAGTGGCGCGGCAGGTGCATGTTTTGGCGAGCTATGTTCTGCGGTTAACAGGTGGGGCAGCCCCAAGCGCCCGGCGTCGGTCCGACACTGCAAACGTTGCGCGCTGCGCGCCGCCTAAAGCACGGCGCCGGGGCGCTCGGCCTACCTGTTGGTGCGTATGTGGCAGAGAATATTATGACCGATAGATTTTTCCACGGATGGCACGGCTGGCCAGACCGATGGCGACGGCGAGGTTCGGCACAGTGGTCCATAATTTCCGTGACATATTGCTACCAGTATTCAGTGTACTAGAGTGTCTACAGTGTAATAGAGTCATTATGGCAGTGGCTAGAGTAACGACAGTGCTACAGTACTGCAGTAACTCAAATGATGACAGTGACTACAGTGACTACAGTGACTACAGTGACTACAGTGACTACAGTGGCTACAGTGGCTACAGTGGCTATAGTGTACTAAAATGCAACAGAAGTTACTCCAATATAACGACAGGTGCTAAAGTTAACGACAGTGACTACAGTATACTGATGCATCCTAAGTATACAGTAGCTAAAGTTACTGCAGTACTACAGCACTACAGTACTACAGTCTAACAACATTTACTACCGAAAACAATACTCCAGTCCGGTGGATACCTCCATTTACTACAGTATAACGACCGTCATACCTCTTCCACTCACCGACTGATCAAATGGCTCAGCGGACCCGACTACTCTGCTGTGGCATTGCAGGCTAATCGGCGCGGGCGCATGCCTGTCTGTCGGTTGTGCTGCACTTGCCTTTTCCGCCCCGCCTCACACCATTACCGCACCATTATCGCACCACTGCCGCGCCACTCCGCACCGCGCCAAGCTGGTTTCGCAATCTCCTCCCGCCCAGCGCACCCTAACCCGACCCGCCCTTCGGTGATATTTTGCCAGCGCCAAATTCCCCGGCCAAACGCCGCCTCAGCGCCGTGCACAGAAGCCCGTCTCTGCCCGGTGGGGTAGTGTATGGAGTGAGACAGGGTAGGTCAGGGCCCATCTTCTCCTGCAGTAGCGCGCACCGGTTATAGTTTAGGCCAGGTAAATTTGGTGCGCCCTACCCGGTTATTATCACTTCCCACTACTACCGACCAAGCCGGAGTGAATCGAAAGAAGAAAAAATTCCAGAGAGCACCCTCGCCCACTGCTTGTCCTGCCATCACGACAACAAGCCCCATCTGCCCCCGCGTGCCACTGCTGTTATCTTCCGGTGCGACTTTGCTGTGTTCCGTCACTAATCACCAGAACCGGACCCAACCTCACACCCATTGCTACGCCAGTGGCGCTCCCGTGATCGCCCCTGTCCGACCCGAAGACGGTGTTTGCCGTGCGATTCCTCGAGCGAATTTCTCCCTGCCACGCCCGCGACATTTCCCCAAGGTTGCTCGCGTGACTTGCTGACTTTCTGTTGTTGGAGTTTCCCATCTTTCGTGTTTTCTGGTGCCACCGCTTGCTCTGCGCCAACCCACCACTTCTGCCCGACCCCGCCACTTCTGCCCGACCCCGCCACTTCTGCCCGACCCGACATGTCACTCCGCAAAGACGAGGGTGGCCTGAACGACTTTGTCAAGAAGCTATTCACCATGCTCTCAGATGACACCTACTACGACGTGGTGCGGTGGACCGCGGCCGGAACCAGCTTCGTGGTGATCAATACCAACGAGTTCACCAAGGAAATCCTCCCGCGGCACTTCAAGCACTCCAACTTTGCGTCGTTCGTGCGCCAGCTCAACAAGTACGATTTCCACAAGGTCAAGATCTCCAACGAGGAGAAGCAGAGCTACCAGTACGGCGAGGACGCGTGGGAGTTCCAGCACCCGGATTTCCGCAAGGACGACCGTGGCGCGCTCGACAACATCCGCCGCAAAGCGCCGCTCAAGAAGGAGCCCACGTTCGACCTGAACCCGCACTACGATGCGCAGATTCTGCTGCTCCGAGCGGACCTCGCCCGCACTCGCACAGAGCTCCGTGCGCTCTCCGACAAGTACCGCGCGGTGATCGACCTGATGGTGGCAGTGGGCTCGTACAACGACCGCCAGTACCGCTCCATCGGCGTGTTGGTGCACTGCCTCAACCAGGCGGGAATCAAGATCCCGCCGCTCGACTTGCCCAACCCCAGCTTGCTAGGGTTGATGCTGCCGCAGCCGCCGCCCAACCCGGCGCTTCCTCGCAACTCCGCGTCCGAGAAGATCAAGGTGGAGCCCGCCGCAGCGGTGGCGGGCATTGGCGCGGTGGGAACCGTGGCTCCGGTGGGAACCGTCGCAGCCGTCGCCAGTGTTGGAGGCGTGGCGGCCCCGGGCCTGGAGCCTGCTGCTTCCGGCGCCGAAGCACGGCCCCCGCCCGTTTCGTTCGACCCGCCCGATGGCGTGCCCAAGTTCCACGTGCTTCTTGTGGAGGACGACAATGTGTGCATCCAGCTCTGCCGCAAGTTCTTGATGAAGTACGGGTGCCGCGTGACCGTGGTGACGGACGGGTTGAACGCCATCTCCACTGTGGAGCACACCAAGTACGACTTGGTGTTGATGGACATAGTCATGCCCAACTTGGACGGTGCCACGGCCACCTCCATCATCCGTTCCTTTGACACGAAAACCCCCATCATCGCCATGACCGGCAACATCCAGGACAACGACTTGGTCACGTATTTGCAGAACGGCATGCTGGACATCTTGGCCAAGCCCTTCACCAAGGACGACTTGTACCTGATGCTCAGCAAGCACCTTCTTGCCGCGCCGCCCAAACAGCCGTTTGTGGAGGACACTCCGGCTGAGTTTCTGCTGCTTCCGATGGAGGAGGGCATGCTGCAGCCCATGGACGCGCTTCCGATGAACCAGACGCTTCTGCCAATGAACCAGACGCTCCTGCCCATGGCACAGGCCACCATGCCGCTTCCGCGCGGACTGCTGCTTGGCCAGACGTTGATGGATCCGCAAGATCCTCCTGCCAAGAAGCAGCGGATGCAGTAAACCGTACAAAGGGCCGTTTTGGCCATCCAGGGAAGGGTTCGAGAAGCTTATGAGAGAAGGCTCATACGCGGGCTTCGTGAGTCTTTGGAGTGCTGTTTGAGTTCTGGAAGGTTTATTTTGAGAGCTCAAGATATATTTCGAGTGCTTATTCATCTCGAAAGCTTTCATCTCGGAACTGAAGATTAGTCTCGACTTATCGAAGATTCATTTCGACTTATCGAAAAGGTCTTTTTGATCGTTCGAAGGGACCCGAGATCGCATTCTTAGCAGAGGTTAACTCGGTGCTTGAAGTGCCGGATTTACGATGAGAATGCTTGGGACTAGCTGAATTGCTTTCTTCGGTTTGATACCGCGGGTCGTTCGATCCGCTCTTGGCTACAATTGATTACTATGTGCCATTTTGCTTATTCCCTGGTTATCCTTCATTAGTTGGCGTCTTGGTTACGTTCATTAGTTAGCGTCTTGGTCACGTTCATTAGTTGGTGTTTGGTGCCATTTTGCTTATTCCTTGGTTATCCTTCATTAGTTGGCGTCTTGGTTACGTTCATTAGTTGGCGTCTTGGTCACGTTCATTAGTTGGTGTTTGGTCACGTCCAAGTGAGTTTTCAACCACTGTTGCCATTAGTGGTTTGCTACATATTTATCTATGCGTTATATCCCCTGTTCCGGCTTGGCAGTGATGGTATTAAGTGCCAAGTCGCTGAACGAGTCTTTCCATGGCGCGTTGCCGGGACTCACGAGTCTTTCGACCGTGATGTGATCAAAATACATCAGCGCCAAGTCGTATTCACACTTTGGTTCCACGTAGACATTTTTGCGCTTTCCCCGCCGCCGCCCGCCCGCCACCTGAAACCCATCGGATTCCGGTGCGTCGGTGGATGATTTCTCCGACAATGTTTTCGGTAGCGTTTCCGCCAAATGCACAAGTGTGGCCAAAGTGGGGTATTCCGCCAAAAACTTGGATTTGCCTAACGTTCCCATTGTCACAGTGACGTCATTGCCCAAGATCCACTTGGGTTCAATCCTGGCAATGAACTTATCGGTGACACTTCGAGGAGCATGCGGCATATAGTACAACGTTGCCGTGTGTTCATCCGAGGGCAGAACGTCTGCAACACGGTACCCCAACATCGATTCCAAGAGATGTTTGTCGTTCTCATCAAAAACAGGATCGAAAAGATCGATATTTTTCGCTTTAATGCTGAACTTTTCCGCCAAAAGCCTCAAATATGCGAGTTGAAAGAGGGCCTGGAACTCCAGTGTAGGTGACCCGAGCGCAAGGCAGTGGATGCGAGTGAAGGGAACATTTTCGAGCGCAGAAACTGAAAGCTTGAAGAAATTGGATTCAGAAATGGTTTCTTCGTGCTTCTTGAGCCGTTGATGGACCGAATCAACAAGACGAAGATCCATCATGTAAGTGGAGATGGAGGTGGAGATGTCTGGATGTCAATTCTCACCAGTAGTTAACTCATCCGCAGTGGCTCATCCGCGAAACACGGCTATATCCCCGGCTTGATTTTGAAAAGAAAAAACAGTGAATAGCATTAAATCTTGTCTCTGAATCTTTGTATTTTGGTCCAGAAGTGCCAAATGAGCACCATGCAATACAATACTCCAATGTGTGGCATGCACGTGATATAATACGCGTGATGTTCCCAGCGATTAAGAAGTGCCGAATTGCATGTCAAAGATGAGGAAATGTTGAGGTTCTTTTCTCTTCTTGTCTTGTCTTGTCTTGTCTAATTTTTATATTCGCATTTTCTCATTTTCTCATTTTCTCTAAATCTCGTCTTATATTTTCTCATTCTTCTCATTTTCTTCTCTGTTTCTCTTTACCTCTTTCTCTCCCCTTCTTATTTCGTTCCCTGTCTTTCCTCCATTTCTCTTCATTCAAACAAATGACCAATATGCCGGGTATTCACTAACATTACTGACGTTTGCATTCATAATCATTTTCCACTATCATTGTCCTAATTATCACTTATCACTACTTTTTGGAACTTCTACTCTGTTCTTGCTCCTTTGCGTTCTCCTTCTAGGCGCTCACATTGTCTTTAATTGCAGCATTTTCTTCGACTACATTATGCAGGTTGAGTGGACCCATGCGGTCACGTGTGCACCATCACCCTGCACCTACCCCATAAAAATTTGGTCTCATCGAATAGTCTGCTAGCCACCTGCTCCGGTCCGCCGCCTCTCCCTACGAAACGCCACATTGTCGTCCGCTTCGCCTACTCCTCCCTCAAAACCCCAGTTACAAACTCCTCACAAAATGCGCAAGTGCAAAGTTTTCGTTGGTAGCTCCCATCCTGAATTGGGTAAGCTTGTGTGTGACCGCCTCGGCATAGATCCAGCGCCTTGTACGTTAAAGAAGTTCTCCAACGGTGAAACTTCGGTTCAAATCGGCACGTCTGTCCGTGATGAGGACGTTTACATTATCCAGTCCGGCTCGCCAGAGATTAACGACCACATTATGGAGTTGTTGATTTTGATATCGGCATGCCGCGGCGGTTCCGCGTCGAAGATTACCGCGGTCATCCCCCAATTCCCATACTCGAAGCAAAGCAAAATGAAGAAGCATCGTGGTGCAATCACCGCTCGTATGTTGGCCAACTTGTTGATCATGGCCGGTGCAGACCATGTTGTTCTGATGGACTTGCACGCCTCGCAAATGCAAGGTTTCTTTACCAAGCCGGTGGACAACTTGTACGGCGCGCCAACCTTGGCTCGTTGGATCCGTCACAACATCCCCGACTGGGAAAATGCTGTGGTTGTGTCGAAGAACCCCGGTGGTACCAAGCGTGTGACAGCGTTGGCCGACTCGTTGAAGATTAACTTCGCCATGATTCATACCGACCGCCGCAGAAACCACGACAACTTTCAGAAGACGAAACATTTGGCACCAGACAAGAACGCGTCCAATATTGTGGGCGAGATCCAGACCGCACGTGTGGTTCAAGGTCACGTTGTTGACGATGACTACCCACTTGCTCCTGCTGCCAGCAATGGTCTCCCAGTTGAAGACCGCAACGTCTTGGGTGGATCATACGATGCTGCCAACTCTGACGATGAGGACGAGCCAACTGCCATGGCCCAGGAAAAGTTGATTACGTTGGTAGGTGATGTGCACGATAAGGTGGCCATCATCTTGGATGACATGATCGACAAGCCAAACTCGTTCATTGCTGCGGCGGAGCACTTGCGTTTGAACTGCGGTGCCAAGGCCGTCTACGTTGTGGGAACCCACGGTGTTTTCAGCGACCAGTGCTTGGAGGAGTTGAACGACTCCAAGTGCATCGACAAGATTGTCGTGACCAACACCTACCCTATTGGGGAGAAGCGTGTTGCGGCTAACAGCAAGTTGGCTGTGATTGATGTGTCGCCTATTTTTGCCGAATGTATCCGCAGAGACCATTTTGGCGAGTCCATTTCGGTGTTGTTTGACTCACTCGCTGCTATTGAGTAATGCTTGAGTGATTTACGTATTATAATGCACAACTGACGTGTTGACATGTGGTTGTTCTGTGCTGATGCTTGTTTCAGTATTGGTGCCTTCTAGATATTTATTCGAGATGATTCTTCATAGTTAATGTATTTCCAGCTGGAGATTCGCGTACTTAGAATGATATGTGACAGCACGGCAGCTCATCTTTAGCAAGTCGGAAAATAATCGACAAAAAGAGACAACATGCATCATATTCTATTGACGGGATTCCCCATTGTTATGCCCAGCTGCACGTACTGCATCAGCACGGCAAGGAACATCGAGATTGGTAAGATATGATTTAGTTTGGCGAGGCGGAGAAATCTGGGAGCACATGTGAATCAAACCGAACCACTATAGGTATAATTGCTAATATTCACAATTCTGACATCTACAAATCTCAGATGTACAATTCTCATATCTACAATTCTGATCTTCTATATCTACAGTGATTCGCGTCACAGATTTCGGGCGTCAGAATCGAAGTCCGATTACGATGATTTGGATTTCGCCGTAGCCCGTGCGCATTTCTCGAAACCAGTCCATCTGTAGCTTTGGGCGGATTTCAGTGATTTTGAACCGACTTGGCATAAGCTGAACGCCCAGTGCGAAATCTGGCATCACTCAACATACTGTCCCACTCCTGCACTCCGATCCACCAATTACCACAATCACCACAATCAAACCACGATAAAAATAAAAATCACACTCAAATCACCATCAAATCACACTCAAATCACACTCAACTCACGCTCAAATCAAGTCAAATCAAGTCAAATCAAATCACCACCATCGCCGCATCCACATTCCAGCCCCACCCTTGACTGACTCCGCACTGGTTCCGCCCCTGCACATTCGCACTCCACTATCACCTCAACTACTACTTCTTCTCCCACGTGCGCCATGGAACCCACCAAAGGCACCATGTCCCCGCTCCTGCTTGAGCTGCAGGACTCTGCCCGCACCAAAAAGGCCATGGCGTCCATCGCGCCCATGCTCGAGACGTTTGCGCCCAAAACCTCCGCGGAGGAGAACAAAGACGGAATCGCGACCAAACTCGGCGCCCTGCCCCGGCGGCTGCTGCTTTCGGCCATCGGCGAGGCCATGATGGACAGCCTCGGTGGTGGCGGCGAAAAGGCGTCGCGCACCAACTCCACGCTGTCGTGGGAGGCGGGAATGGCCAAGTTGAACAAAACCGCGCTGAACTCGTCCGGCGGCGGCGTGGACAGCGACGGGGTGACGAAAATCGGCAAGATCGGCGTGTGCGCCATGGACGCCAAGGCCATGTCCAAGCCGTGCCGCCGCATTCTCTCGCGGTTGATCGAAAACGGCGAGTTCGAGACCATCATCTTTGGCGACAAGGTGATTTTGGACGAGAACATCGAGAACTGGCCCACGTGCGACTTCCTCATTCTGTTTTTCCTGACGGGGTTCCCGCTCGACAAGGCCATCCAGTACGCCAACTACCGCAAGCCCTACATGATCAACGACTTGGTGTTGCAGAAGACGTTGTGGGACCGGCGCTTGGTGTTGAGCATCTTGAACCACGCGGGCGTGCCCACGCCGCAGCGGTTGGAGATCTCGCGCGACGGCGGGCCCAGCATCAACCGCGAGTTGCGCGAGAAGTTGGTGGAGGTGGGCTTGCCCCCGAGCCAGGTGGATGCGCTCACCAACCAGTCCGAGCCGGAATGGCACATGGTGGACCCCGACACGTTGTCCGTGGGCGGCCAGGTGATGAAGAAGCCGTATGTGGAGAAGCCGGTGGACGGCGAGGACCACAACGTGTACATCTACTACCCGCGGCTGACCGGCGGCGGCGGGCGCCGGCTTTTCCGCAAGATCGGCAACAAGTCGCTGGAGTTCGATCCGGACTTGTGCGGGCCGCGCACGGAGGGCTCGTTCATCTACGAGAAGTTCATGGACACCGACAACTTCGAGGACGTGAAGGCGTACACCGTGGGCCCGCAGTTCTGCCATGCAGAGACGCGCAAGTCGCCGGTGGTGGACGGCATCGTGCGGCGCAACACCCACGGCAAGGAAATCCGGTTTGTCACGGAGCTCAGTCCAGAGGAAAAGGTCATGGCGGCCAACATCAGCCGCATATTCCGCCAGTCCATCTGCGGCTTCGACTTGTTGCGGGTCAACGGCCAGTCGTACGTGATTGACGTCAACGGGTTCTCGTTCGTCAAGGACAACAACGAGTACTACGACCTGTGCCTGCTGATCTTGCGCGGGCTCTTCATCGAAGCCAAGAAGTCGCGCGATCTTCTCAAAAACCGCATCCCGCTCATGCTGCAGATCAACCAGTCGCAGTTCGAGGAGAAGGAGCAGAAGTGGGTGTTCAAGGGCATGGTGCTGGTGATCCGCCACGCCGACCGCACCCCGAAGCAGAAGTTCAAGTACTCGTTCCGCTCGCCGTTGTTCATCTCGCTCTTGAAGGGCCACAAGGAGGAGGTGATCATCCGCGCCGTTCCTGACTTGCAGGTGGTGTTGGAGACGGTCAAGGTGGCAGAAGAGAAGGGCCTCGAGGACTTGAAGAAGTTGCGCCAGTTGCGCGGCGCGTTGGAGAAGAAAATCAACTTCCCCGGCACCAAGATCCAGTTGAAGCCGTCGTTGAACGCCGACAACCCGGAGGTGGTGGACAAGGTGCAGTTTATCCTCAAATGGGGAGGCGAGCCCACCCACTCCGCCCGCCACCAGGCGTCGGACGTGGGCGAGCAGTTCCGCCAGAATATCAAGTTGTTGAACCGCGAGGCGTTGAAGGATGTCAAGGTGTACACCTCGTCCGAGCGCCGGGTCATTGCCTCCGCCCACTTGGCCACGTGCTCCATGTTGGCCCAGGACGACTTGCCCGACGACTTTTTGATCATCCGCAAGGACTTGTTGGACGACTCCAATGCCGCCAAGGACCTCATGGACAAGGTGAAGAAGAAGTTGAAGCCGTTGTTACGTCAGGGCGCCGAGGCGCCGCGCCAGTTCACGTGGCCGCCCCGCATGCCCCAGCCGTTTGTGGTGATCAAGCGTGTGTGCGAGTTGATGAACTATCACCGCGAGATCATGTACCACAACTTCGAGAAGCATGACGTCAGCAAGTTCCAGGAAACGTGGTGCTGTGGCGAAGACCCCTACCTCTTCAAGGAGCGGTGGGACAAATTGTTCCAGGAATTCACCACCGTGGAAAAGACCCACCCATCCAAGATCTCCGAGTTGTACGATACCATGAAGTACGACGCGTTGCACAACCGCCACTTCTTACAGCGCGTGTTCTCCTACGATCCCAACGACAAGGAGTTGATGGAGCGCTTGGCCGCGGCCTGCGGCGATACCATCAATTCTTCGGGTTTGGTGAGCGAGTACCCAATCAACATCTTGGCCATGAACAACTTCAAAATTCCAAGCGACCCGGCATCGTCCATCGTGCCTTCTGCGGCCAACTCTGCGTCCAACTTGCAGAGCATCGCCAGTGCTGTCACCGCGTCGGCTGGTTCGTTGGGCTGGGTGTTGAAGGGCGCCACAGCCCCTGCTTCGGAGTGCAGTGAATCGTCGGGCGACAAGGCCTCGGATCTGAAGAACAAGTCGTACAAACCACCGGAGAATCCCTTCGACCACCCCACTTTTGCGCGGCTCAGAGAGTTGTACCGACTCTCCAAGGTTTTGTTCGACTTTATCTGTCCCCAAGAGTACGGCATCAAGGACGAAGAGAAGTTGGATATTGGGTTGTTGACGTCGTTACCGTTGGCGAAGCAGATCTTGTCCGACATCCAGGATATGAAGAAGCATAACAAGGCAGCAGTGGTCAATTACTTCACGAAGGAATCACACGTCTACACTTTGTTGAACATCATCTACGGCTCACAAATCCCCATGAAGATTGCCCGCAATGCGTTGCCCGAATTGGACTACTTGTCGCAGATTTCGTTCGAGATCTACGAGTCCGGCGACCCCAACAGCCCTGCAGACCAGAAGCACTCCATCAGATTGTCGTTGTCTCCCGGTTGCCACACCCAGGACCCGTTGGATGTCAATCTCGACGACGACCACTACATTGGATGCATTCGCCGTATTAACTTGACCAGACACTTAGATTTGGACTTGATCAGCCAGAAGTTGAAGTCGCGGTTCCCCAGAGTTTCGTTGCCCAAGAAATTCACCCCGGTCAACATCTCCAGTCCGCTTGCCACCGCATTATGATGACATTTGTGGCCATTTACTGTTATTCACAAATATAAATTTTAAATCAAATATATTAAGGCTAATTACATGCGCAGTCGACCAACGACTGCGGAAGGGGCAGTACCACGTGCCCGTTCCCGTGTTGGAAAACCTGCTGTTTGGTAGGTAAGTAAAAAGAATAAGTAGAAATAGTGGTTCTGGTTAGTAACCAAGAATCATGGATGCAGAAGAACTAAGTGAAAGCTAATTGTTGAAGCATTAAGCCTTCTCGTAACTCTCCCAGTTCTCGATGATAGCCTTGATCTTGTCAGACTTAGTCAACTCGTAAACTTCCTCGAAGTACTCCTTGGTGATCTTGAATGGCTTGGCAGTCAAGTTAGGAATGTACTTGTCAATCAAATCTTGAGGCTTGACAGAAGACTTTGGAATCTTCTTACACAAGAATCTCTGGAATGGCTTGACACCAGACATCAAGTAAGAAGAGTGGAAAGGAACAGAAATTCCCTTCAATGGAATAACCGCAAAACCTCTTTGCAAGTCAATAGGTTGTTCCTTGGCCTCGGATTGAGCAGAAACCTCGGAGATGATCTCCTTCAAGTGTTCCTTGACCTCGTCCAAAGACAATTGTTGTTGCAACTTGACAATGTCGATCTTGTTCAACTTGATCACATTCAAGACGTTAGTCAAGGTGTCCAAGGCTCTCAAGTCACCGGCAGTGACGTATTGGGTATTCTCAACGTTGTAGTTGACAATCTCCAACAACCAACCGGTCTTCTCAGAAACCTCGTCGACAACAAATCTCAAGGCAGCATCGTTGAAGGTAGGGTTAACTCTGGTTGGGTTGACAGCACACATACCGTAGTTGGATCTGCCCAACTCATCTCTTGGCACAGCCACTTGCATGGTCATACCTCTGTAGAACACAACATCTACCAAAGACTCGATTGGCATAACGTTAGCCAAAGAAGACAAGGCAGAGTACTCACCCAAAGAGTGACCAGCGAACATGACATCCGAAGGCACCAAACCCTTGGACTTGATGTCCTCGTAGGAAGCCTTCTCCATCAAGGTCAAAGCTGGTTGGGTGAATTGGGTGGCGGACAACAAACCGGTTGGCGACACGAAAGTGTGGGAAGTAGTGGTGTAGTCAATGTCCTTGAAGATCTTCTCGGACTTGACCTCACCATCGTCCCCAATGGTCTCGAACATCATAGAAATATAGTTTTCTCTGATCTTTCTACCCTTGGCACCACCAAAGTGGATGGTCAACTCGTTAGGGTTGTTCTTGACAATGTCAAGAATCGAGAAACCGTAGTTGTTGACAAAGTGACGGTCAGCCTTGTCCCAGACTTCTCTGGCAACCTCGGAAGAGTTGTACAAGTCCATACCCATGCCTTGTTCTTGAGAACCTTGACCAGTGAAAACGTAGGTAGTAACTGGCTGTTCGATCTCGGCCTCACCGACCAACACTGCGCTGTCGGTCTCGATGTTCTTGGTCTCAACTCTAATGATCTTACGACCGTTGATCATACCAACATGCTCCAAAGTGGTTTGCAATTGGTCGTTTGGCAACACCATACCAACGAAGTCGGCCTTGAAAGCTCTCACTCTCGAGGCGATACTGTTCGCGGCCCACTCTTCGACCAAAGCTCTGATCGAACCAGAGGAGTACATACCGTGAGTGATAGTACCTGGCAACTTGGCGTAAGCAGCGAAAACTCTCGACACGTGGATAGGGTTGTAGTCACCGGAAACCTTGGCGTAAGGCTCGTTGGTGGAAGGCGCCTTGGAGGTCAACTCCTCGCCAGAAGAGAGAGGAATCACGTTCTCAAACTTGATGGCTTGCTCAATAGTGTTACCGTTTCTGGCAAAGTAGTCGGTAACTGGGTTGCCGTAAGAGGCACTAGCCTCGTACTCAACGGAACCAATTTGGATGACCTCCTTGGTTGGCAACTCCACGTAGACCTTACCAGAGGTATTGATGGAGGAGTAGACTTGAGCAGACTTGAACTTGTAGGTGGACTCGCATCTGAAAGTCAACACCTTGTCCAACAACTCAATGTCCTCGTCCAAGTGGAACCACTCCTTAGATCTCAAGATGGCAACATCCTTAGCAGACTTCAACGCAATCTGGAATGGGTCTTCGCTCACCTTTTGGAAGGTGTTTTCGAAGTCCTCGTACTCACCTCTGTACAAGAATTGAGAGGTGACCTCCATCACGGGCTTGGCATCTCTGTAGATAGTACCAACAACCTCGACCATCTTACCGGAAGGCTGGTTCAACACCGCCTTGATAACAGCGTTGGTAGTGACAACATCATCCTTTTGCAATGGTTGCGCACCAGGGATCATTCTGTAACCGTTGGACAAGTGGACCAACTTCAACAAATCACCGTCGACAGTCTTTGGGAAAATGGCCATCATGATAGCCTTCCAGCCGACGACGATGGCAAAGTCCATTGGCGCCAAGTTTTGCTTGCCTGGTCTTGGCACGAAAGCTTCACAGGTGTTGCCAATGGCGTGGGTGAACTCGGCAATGGCCTGACCGGAAACGGTCACTTCATCACCTGGAATGACCTCATCAACGTTGATATCAAGGTCAACTGGAACGGCGTGACCGAACCACAACTTCCAGTAGAACTCCTTGATTCTGTCGTTTCTGCCTTCCATCACCTCGATGATAGGAGCAAAACCATCCTGAGGCTTGTAGTTGTACAAGAATGGCAATGCCACAGGCTTACCGTCAGCAGTTCTGTGCTCAATCAAAGACAACTCGATTTGGGCGGCGGAGTTCAACTTGATCTCAACCACTTGCTTCTTGTCACCTTGAACGGACTCAAAAACGGAAAGTCTAGGGCTGTTGGCGTCCTTCTCAATCTCAACAACAATGTTAGCCGCCGGGCTCAACACGTCGTGGACAGAGTTGCTGGAGAAGTTCTTGCCTTGAATGATTCTGTCGGTAGAGATCAAAGCTTGCAACCAACCCAACTTGGAGCCGGCCAACAAGTCGAGCCACTCTTGCTTGTCTGGAATAGCAGAACCAATCTTGTACGTGACCTTGGCAGCATCCTCAGTGACAGTAACACCAGCAACGGTCTTGGTAGATACAGGGGCCTTACCACCAAAGTACTCAACCACAGGGATGTTCTTGACATCACCCTTGTATTCATCGACGAGCAACTTGGCAATGTGGCCATCGTGGATACCATCCATGATCTCCTTGATTGGCTCGTTCACCTTGTTGGTGAACTGGGCCGCGACGGGACCGTGAAGAATACAGGTTCTTTGCACGTCCTCGTCAACCACAGTCTCCAACGCCTCAGATTGCCACAAAGAATCCTTCTTGAAGAAGAACTCGAATCTCTCGTCCAACACAGGCACGAAAGGAGCAGGCTTCTGGGTTGGTCTGGCGCAGCAGAGCAAGAAGAAGTCGCAGTCCTCCTCAGAGATCAATTGCTCCTTGGCAGCAGGGAAAGCGTCGAAGAACTTGTCGGTGAAGGTCTGAGGAGCATCAGCCAACAAAGCATAGTTTTGGATCAACGACTCTTGGCCGGCCTTGCTGGTGAATCTCTCCTCGACTCTTCTCAAGTAGTCACCCAAAAAGTTTCTCAACGAGATGTCGGACCATCTTTGGTGCTTCTTGACGAACATCAACTCGATCATTCTGTTGGCGACCTCTTGGTAGGTCATGTCCTCGACGTCACACACGCCGTTGGCATTGCGGCCAAACCATGGCTTCTGGAAGTCCTTGTTCAACTTGTTGATGATGTAGTCCTTCTTCTTGGTCAAGGCCTCCAACAACTTGTTCTTAGGCAAGTTGAAGATGGTGTCGTCCAACTCCTTCCACAACATGACACCACGGGTGGCGATCTTGTGGATAGGCTCACCCATCTCGGAACGCACAGTGATGATACCACCGGTTGGCTTCTTGTAGGTGTTCTCCCATTGGTCGTCGGGCACACCGCTACACTTGGCAATGAGCTCCTTGGCCTCCAAAGAGGTGTGGGCCTCCTTGGCGGTCATGACACGCGAGCCGAACAACACACCGTCGAATGGCATTGGTGGGTAGTTGAACTTGGCGGACCACGAACCAGTCAAGTAGGAGTAGGTGTCGTCGGCAGAACCGAAACCGGAACCGGCCACCAACACGATGTTAGGGCACCTTCTGATCTTGGCGTACATCTGCAACACCGGTTGGTGGAAGTCCTCGAAGGAGTGGTGACCTCCACCTCTACCACCGGTCCACTGCAACACGATAGGGAAGGTTGGGTGGGCTCTGGCGATGGTGATAACCGAGTTGATGGAGTCGATCGAGCCGGGCTTCAAGCCCAAGTGGGTCAAGCCCAAAGTCTCGATGTACTCGGTGGCAACCTCAAGCGAAGGCACACCGGCACCAATAGAGAGGGACTGGATAGGGAAGCCCTTGTCTCTCATCTCCTTGATCAACGGAATACCCCACTGCAACATTCTAGGGTTGACGTAGATCAAGTTGATGCCGATACCGTTACCGGGGGCAATCTTGGAAGCGACCTCCTTCAAGGCGTGTTCCATGCCACCAGCGTGGAAGTAGCCACCACCGGCCAACTCAATGTGGTAGCCGGCGTTGATGGATGCGCTGACAATCTCGGTGTTGACGGTGGTTGGGGTCATACCAGGGATCATCAAGGGCGCTCTTCCGAGCAATCTGGAGAACTTGGTGTCGACGTAGACCTTGCCGGCCTTGGTCTGGGCCAACTTGGGCTTGTACTCGTTCAACCAGTTTGGAGCCCACTTGATGGAGCCCGCGGCCTTGTCGAAGATCTCTTGCTTGAATCCGTAGTCGTCGTCCACGGCATTGTCAAGCGACCCGGCAATGATGACTCTGGAGCCGGTACCCTCCTTGTTTCTGTGGGTCAACACACCGACACCGGACACACCACCGGGACCAAAGTCCAACAAGTGGGTGGCTTCAAAGGTGGTGGCCAGCTCCCAGTGAACAGGCAACTGGGTGATGCACTGCACCACACGTGCGGTGATGTCGACCGCGGAGTCCTGGAAGTTGTCGCCAGAGTAGGTGTCGAACACCGGGATCTTAAGGTCTGCGGCGGAAAACGCCAACTTCTCGGCGTCCACGTCGGCCAAAATCAAGTCGGTGGCGTCCGCAAGCAAGTGGGAGTGGAAGGGGGCGAAGATGGGCAAGAAGCGGTTGGAGAACTTCAACTTTCTCTCGGAGTGGGGGATTCTGGCCTGGTCCAAGCCGGAAGGCGCCTTGTTGTTTCTAAGGGTCAAGTTGAGACCGTAAAGCGACTCTGGAGGACCGGAAACGACCAAGTTGCGGCCGCCGTTGACCAAAGAAATGGCCACGTGCTTGTCCGCAGGCAAGTGCTCGTTGGTGGAGGCAATGAACTTCTCCACCTCCTCGCGCGACAAGTCTCTGACGGACAACATGGGCGACGGTCTGCCCTCGCCGTTCTCCAACGAGTCCTGCAACATGGTGGGGGGCAAGGTGGTTCTCGGGTAGGTGGTCAAGCAGCGCGCACCAATGAAGAACAACAACGACACCGCCTTCAACGCATTGTCAAAGAACGAGTCCCACGAGTCGGACGAGGCAATGGCCACCGCGGTGACCAAGCCCTGGGAGTGGCCGGTGGCACCCACGAGGTCGGCTCTGAGCTCGCCCGGGGTGTAGCCCAACGTCTTGCATGTGACCACGTAGTGGGCCAACTGGATGACGCAGATCAAGGGGCACGACACCGGCACCGACAACAAGTAGTCCTGGTCCGGGGTCTGGTCGCGGCTGTTCAACCAGGTGAGGATGTCGAAGCCCTGGGTGTAGATTTTGTCCACATTCTGGGTGGTCTTAACCAACGTGGACAACTTGGCCGCCACCTGCGCGAGCAAGTCGGCAATCAAGCCGTGGTACATGTCGTTCAACTCGCGCAACTCCTCAAAGTAGTCGTCGGTGTTGCCCTGGCCGCCGAAGATGGCGAATGGCTTGGCCACGCCCGCGGCGGACGACTTCAACAACTCGGAGCCGTTTCTGGGGATCTGCACGTTGGCGCGGATCACCGCGTCAAAGTAGTGCTTAATCACCTGCTTCGCCTTCAACGCGGTGGTGGGGTAGGCGTCGTCCGCGAGCAACTGCGCGGCAAACGAGTGCACCTCGGAGTTGGGGAAGTATCTCGACTCGAACTCCTGCAACAAGAGCGCCAAGATCTCGCTGAACTCGCCGGCAACCGCAGGGTCCACCAACGACGCGGTGAAGCCAACAAATTTGGCGAACAACTCGGCAGGCGACGCGGGCTCGTCATCGTCCGCGAAACCCTCGGTTGGCACGGGCAACGTTTTGGCAAACTGCTCCTTCAATTGCGAGTATTTGAAGAAAAGGTTGGTGGGCACCAAGGTGGTGAGCTCTATGGAGCCGTGGGCAAGCGAAAAGGGGCGATGCGTGGTGGTCATGATGTGTGTATGAAAGTAATAGGAGGGGGTAACGGGCGGGTAGAAGGTTCAGGGGCACTGATCGGTCTGGATGTGGTACGTAGACGGAAAAGGCGCTAGATGGCACACGGAAGTGGCACCAAAAAGAACGGTTCTAGAAAGAAAAGCTTGGGAACAAGCGGGGGGAGTGCTAATGGGCGGGAAGCGAAACGCGGGAGTGCCAAAAGCGGTGGAGCTGAGAAAAAAAAAACCTCACGGCAAAAGATTGAGTAACGAAAAAAATTTCTGGTTGGCGTAGTATGCGTCTCGCGAAACGCCTCTACTTAAACCGTCCCCATACTTTTTTGGGCACTAGCGGTTTCAATGTCTCAACAGCCTATGTGCCGGACGAGATGTTTGTTGGGATCGCTTTCGCCACTGTGCAGGGCCACGTCCGTTTGCCGCCGGAGGGGGTGTGCGTGGCGCCGGATTGGGGGTGGTGCGGCATGGGTGCAGTGGGTGTGGGTGCGTTGGGGCTTCTGCAGAGGCGTATGTGGGTGCGTGGCGCCGCCGGTTGCAGCGCAGTGGCGGTTTTTGGGCACGCCTGCATTTTGTCCGCCAATGGGTGGTTGGATTAATGCGCACAGGTGTTGGCTACTTTGGTGCAGGAGGTGGAACCGTGTTGAGAGAAGCACCCGTGCCGCCCGTCGTCTGCCCGCGACGGCTGCACGTGCCGGGGCTTGGGATAGGGCGTGTTGGATAGGGGCGGGAGACGGGAGACGGGAGACGGGAGACGGGAGACAGGAGACATTTTTATCGACATTTTTATCGACGTTTTCATCGTGGACATTTCCCACGCGACATTTGCCCCATTGGCGTGGCCCCACGCGCTTGTGCAGTGGCCATGGTGTCAATGTCGCGTGTCGCCGTGGCGCATCGCGGCCTTGTATGCGTCTACGGTTTCCTACGGTGACATCTCAGAGAATGATCAGACCTTGGCCCTAAGCCAGGAATTTGGAGGGTGAGGCTGTGGGGATTTTTCACTGGGGCACGTAACGGCTCGTAAATGCGATCTCATTGTGGGTAATCGCGCGTATGAGATCACAATCGCCGAACAAGAGGGTCTTGCATAATTGGAAATAGACGGACTCAGCCATTGCATTATTTCGTTTCCTTGGCTCTACTGCAAACTCTTGAAGCACTTTTATTCAGCTATAAACTAAACGCGGCACGCTTATTGCTTGGACACAAACTCAACCAAGTCAATGACTCTGGTGGAGTAACCGTACTCGTTATCGTACCAAGAGATCAACTTGACGAACTTAGGAGACAACAAGATACCGGCCTTTTGGTCGAAGATCGAGGAGTAAGAAGAACCCAAGAAGTCGGTGGAGACAACAGCGTCCTCGGTGTAGCCCAAAACACCCTTCAACTCGCCCTCGGAAGCCTTCTTGACGGCAGCAGAGATCTCCTCGTAGGTGGCGGCGACCTTCAACTTGACAGTCAAGTCAACAACGGACACGTCGACGGTTGGAACTCTCAAAGACATACCGGTCAACTTACCGTTCAATTCTGGAATAACCTTACCAACGGCCTTGGCGGCACCGGTGGAAGATGGGATGATGTTACCGGAAGCGGTTCTACCACCTCTCCAGTCCTTGTGGGATGGACCGTCAACGGTCTTTTGGGTGGCGGTGATGGAGTGCACGGTGGTCATCAAACCCTCCTCAATACCGAAGGTGTCGTTGATAACCTTGGCCAATGGAGCCAAACAGTTGGTAGTACAAGAAGCGTTGGACACAATGGATTGGCCAGCGTAGGTCTTCTCGTTGACACCGACAACGAACATTGGGGCGTCGGCGGAAGGAGCAGTGATGACAACCTTCTTGGCACCAGCGTCGATGTGCTTTTGGGCACCCTCGAGGGTGGTGAAGACACCGGTGGAGTCGATAACCAACTCGACACCCTCCTTACCCCATGGGATTTGGGCTGGGTCTCTCTCTTGGTGGACAATAATTCTCTTACCGTCGATGATCAAAGCACCGTCCTCGGAGGTGACCTCACCCTTGAATTGACCGTGGGTGGAGTCGTACTTGAACATGTAGGCGGCGTAGTCGGACGCGATGAAAGGATCGTTGATGGAAACGACCTTGATGTCAGGTCTGGAAAGGGCCACTCTCAAGACGAGACGACCAATTCTACCGAAACCGTTAATACCGACAGAAACCATTGTTGTTTGAAGTTGTTGTTGTTGTTTTGTGACTGTGAATGTCTGGAGAAAAAAAGTACGAGAGGGGGCCGGACACGGGTCTTTATAACCACGCTGGTAGTCATACCACTCAGGCCATATCATGATGGTGCGGCGCATAGGTTACGAGCGCGCGCATGCGTTTACAGGTTGCGGCGCCGGCGTTTGGCCCGGTCGGAGGGGCCGGATGGCGTGGGCGACATTGGGGGAGGTATGTACACGGTTTCGTCGGTTTTCCACGTGCGTACGCCGAGATTGCCTCCCCGTGGCTTGCCGACATTGTCTCCCCGTGGTTTGCTGGGGTTCTACATATGGGTGGCGGAACCGACATGGGGCCGGTTTCTCTAGGGGGCGACACGACATTTAGTCGTCATCCCACGACATCCGTAGAGGCCATATGGATACTGGACTCACCATACCACCATTCTGAGTGCTTGCGTCGGGTGAAGCGCTCAATCCGATCGATATATGCACCTTTGATGGGTTGGAGAAGCTGCGGCGCCTAAGATTGGCCACTCGGAGTGCGAATCACACGATTGGTGCTGCGACGTCGGCTGACGACATGTGCGCGGTTATGGTGCCGGAATACTTTCTTACGCCGGATAAGGTGGTCCCGACATGTGCTGCAATTGCGGCAATTGCTGCCAGCAATTGGGTGGGGCAATTGATGGATTTGAGATATATTGTAGATGGATTGTAGATTGTAGATGGATTGTGGATTGTTGATGGATTGTGGATTGTTGATGATGGATATGGATATGATTTATAGGTTTGGATGACGGATTAGGATAAGATTTATAGGTTTGGATAAGGGATTTATAAGATTACAGTGTCTCCGTCGGTTTGCTGGTTTAGTCTAGATATACGTGGGACTCAATTGATTGGTTGGGCTTGTAGCAATTGTGGAATCGCCCGTTATTTGCCTTGGAATCGCTCTTAGCTACAATCTCGGCTTGTGATTTGAAACGACTATGGTTGTCTAGAGGGGCGTAGGAGGTAGATGCCGCAGTATCGGAAAGTGGGAAAGTGAATTGATATATGAAGACGATGACGTAGGAAATTAGGTGGCCTATAGATTGGCAGAAACCAATTGGTGTGCCAGAAATATACATGGTGGTTGGTGCGGCCCGCCTCACTCCAATGATTCCAGAGTGAAATCGGAGAGAAATCTCACAATCTCAATCTCACACCACCCTCACTTCAATGCCATCACCTTCTCCACCTGCTTGGGAAACTCCCGCACCACAATCTCGCACCGCGTCTCCTTGCACAAGTCGCGCTTGTTGTAGTGCGGCACCCGGTGCAACAACTCCAACCCCGCGCTGCGCTCCACCGCCTCCACCGGCACCTGGAAACTGGTCAACGGCGTCAGGTTCTCGATCTGCGCGTTGGGCAACACAAACGCCGCCACCGCAATCTTCTCGTCGCCCTTACGCTCGCCCACCAAAAGCTTGAAAAAATGCGTCGGCACCGCCACGTTCGGTGGCGACCCAATCACCTCGTACCGCACCCGGAACTTGTCGTCGCCGTCCTGCTGTGGGAGGTAGAGCGGGCCCGTCATCACGCGCACGCTGTCGTAGCGCTGTGTGAGGCGGCGCGCAAAGTCCTCGAGGTGCGCCCAGTAGTCGCGGTTGAACCCGTCGCCCACCTGCGGCGACATGTTGGAGAGCGCGAACGTCTCGTCCATGGCCTGCTGCGAAAACTTGGCGTCGGCCGCAGGCGCGTTGTGCCCGCGGTCGTAGCCGCTGCGGAAGTAGTCGCGCAACCGCGCGCGGAATTTGAGCGGGATCAGCTCGTCCTCGCGGAACACGGACTTTTTGCGATCCACGCCGTTGCCGCGCTTGAGCGACTCCTTGGTGATGTGTTCCAACACCCAGTACGGGTTGCGTGTGGCGCGGTCGTAGCACGCAACAAACTCCTGGTTTTTCAGGAGGTCGTGCACGGGGCCGGGGAACCCGTACTTGTAGAATCCTTCGGGGTTTACCGACGCGGGATCAAACACGGCGCCGGAGGAGTTGGGGGCGCCAGGTACACCCGATGCCGCTGGCGGCGCCGGCGCGGAAGATGGGGTTTGGGGGGCCAGCGATTTGCCCCAGAAGTACGATGCGATGCCCACGGCGCCGAGTCCGGCGGTGTTGGAGAGGAGTTTGCTCATGGCGACATTGTGGTGAAGTGGTTGGAGCGGTTTGTGTAACCGCGCGATGCCACCAGGCCCGCGACACCGGGGCCCGCGACATGCGACAATGTCGCGCGGGGCCGGGTTTCACCTTGGCCAATTCCATTCCCGTTGCAGCCCACTGCGTTTTCCATGGCCCCGGAGTACATTGAGCTTGCGTCCTTCGATGCGCCGCCGCTCGAGTCCCTGCTCTCGCCCCGCCATATAGCCGCCGTGCTCCCCCGCTTGGGCGTGGACCCCGATGTCGCACCCCTACCTCGTCTGGCCCGCTATATGCTCCACAAGATTGCGTCGCTAGAAACCCATGCCGCCATCGAGATTCTCCGCGATGCATTGGCCGAACATGCGGGTGACGTAAACTTTCCTTCCGCGGACTATCGGTTGATCCAGCGCTTGCTCCACCACACCCCGGATCTCGACCTTCTCGACCGGATCTCGCTCCTCCGCCATTCAAAGTCCGACCCCGACTTAGACTTCAAACCGTCTCCACCCGAACCCAAGTCGGCTCAATCCGACTCATGCGATCTCTCACATTCGTCGCCTTCTACCTCCGAGCCGTGCGACCCCCACGAATGGCTCCTCCAGGTAAAAACAGAAGCTGCTCTCATTGCATTTCACTCTCCATACCCAGAAGTCCGTGCTGTGGTGGATCCATATGACGACCCCACACTTCCGGTGGAAACGCTCCGCGTCTACGTCATTGCGCTTTTCTGGACTCTTATCGGTGCCACCATCAACAATTTCTTTGTCCACCGGCTCCCCAGCATCTCATTGTCTCTGGGTACAGTCCAGCTTCTTCTCTTACCCAGTGGCCGGTTATGGGAAAAAGCCTTTCTGCCGGGGAAAACCATCTCGGTGTGGGGTCGCACCATTGACGTCAACCCTGGTCGCTGGAACCATAAGGAAATGATGCTCAGTTCAATCATCTACTCCTGCTCCGCTGGAACTCCTTATGCGGTGTATAACATTTTTGTCATGAAACTCGACCGCTTCTACGGGCTCAAATGGGTTACGTGGTCCTACCAGATCTTGTTTGCACTCTCCACCCAGCTTCTTGGCTTTGCATTTGCGTTCATGATGCTCAAGGTGTGTGTTTACCCCAAGAAGGCGGTGTGGCCCACATTGCTTCCCATTCTCGCGCTAAACCGTGCCCTCATGGATGACGAGCAATCCACATCGGTAAATGGCTGGCACATTTCCCGCTACCGTTTCTTTTTCGTTGTATTCGGTCTCAGTCTCGCCTACAACGTGTTTCCCTCCTACCTCTTCACCGCGCTTTCCACCTTCAACTGGCCAACCTGGTTTGCGCCCAATCTGATCCATTTAAGCAACGTGGCGGGATCTAATACAGGGCTTGGACTCAATCCGTGGCCTACTTTCGACTGGAACATCTTTGACATGTTCGGCTGTCTCTCAATGCCGTTTTACACCTACGCCAACCAGTACTTGGGCATGCTCGGGGCGTTCTGCACCATTATTTTGGTATACTACACCAACAACAAGTGGACAGCATATTTTCCCATCAACTCTAACCGCTTGTTCAACAATAGGGGCCATGTGTATGATGTCAAGCAAATCCTCAATGACAAGAGCGGTTTTGACGAGCAAAAGTACTTGAGTTATGGCCCGCCTTACTTCAGCGCGGCCAACTTGGTCACTTACGGCGCCTATTTTTGCTTGTACCCATTCGCAATTCTTTATCACGCTGTGACTGAATGGGACTCGTTGTCTCTGAGCTTTGTCAATATTTGGCAAACCTTCCGAGAAATATTTCACCCTCACTCTACTATCGGAGTTGATCGTTTCGAACATGACCCGCATTGCAAAATGATGGCCAGTTATGATGAAGTGCCCAGCTGGTGGTTTATGTTGATCCTCGTAGTGAGCGTTCTGTTTGCTGTGTCTTGTGTGTGGTTTTATCCGGTAGAAACTCCGGTTTGGGGCATTTTTTTCACCGTTGGCATTAACTTCCTCTTTCTCGTCCCTATTACAGCAATGGCCTCCGTGACCGGTTTCACGTTCGGCCTTAATGTGTTGGTGGAATTGATCGTCGGTTATGCGATTCCAAATTCCGGACTTGCACTTATCACGTTGAAGGCATACGGGTATAATATTGACAGTCAGGCGAGCAATTATATCACTGACCAAAAGATTGCCCACTATACCAAAATCCCGCCTCGTGCCATTTTCCGGGGCCAAGTCATATCGACTTTTATGAGCGTTTTCGTTGCGCTATTCATCGCTAATTGGCAGATCGCTAACATACCAGATATTTGTGAAAATGGCCAGAAGAATAGGCTCAGTTGCCCAGGTGCCAACACTTTTTTCTTTTCCAGTATTCAATACGGAGAAATCGGTCCCCACAAGGTCTTCTCCGGGTTGTACCCGGTGTTAAAATGGTGTTTTCTTTTGGGGGCATTACTCGTGATCCCTTGTGCCTTTTTCAAAAAGAATGGTCCTCCTAAATTTGCCAAATATTTCCATCCTACGATCATGATGGGTGGATTCTTGTCCTACGCGCCCTACAACTTGCTGTACTATACTGGCGGGCTTTACTTGTCGTACATTTTCATGTACCGTGTCAAAAGGGACTACATTCTCTGGTGGGAAAAGTACAACTATATTTTGAGCAGTGCTCTTTCTGCTGGGGTTGCCTTCAGTGCGTTGTTTCTTTTCTTCACCATTCAGTACAATGGCCAGGGTTTGCTGTGGTGGGGTAACAATATCAGCTCGATGGGGATTGAAGGTTCTACAACACACCCATCTTGGCTCCAGGCCGCAGATGCCCCTGGTGGATATGTTGGGCTTCGAGAGGGCCAGTTTCCGTGATGACGGTGACGCCACTAATGGTTAGTTGTCAGTTCCAAGTATAAACCGGCCATTATTAGCCCCATAATTAACATCAATGTGGTACTTGCTCGCGCCACAGGGAACTTGTCCCGCTGAAGAAAGTATTGGACGCTGTAGAAACGGAAGAAACCCATGAGCAAAGTAATGATGCCCATGACTATAGTGACCACCGCCATCGGCTTACTCCTTGATACTACCAAGTAATCCGGAGGAGATATTATAATTGTAATTCTCCCTAATTGAATACGGGCCTCCTTCTCGAAAAAACGGTTGAACTGGAGCAATGCAACTCCGGTGGACACAAGCATCAACGATGTTCGAAGCCATGCAAGAAAAGTCCGTTCATTACCAAGCTTAAGTTAGTAGTGCCAATTCAGAGAATACAGTTACATACATTGTCACGTGGAACCGCTTTTATGCATGGTAGATTGATCGATAATAGCGTCATGGAGGAACCAATGCAGTGTGATAATCTGGAGACGAAAGAGGAGTGACAGATGGTTGTGCAGGCAACATGCGCAATATGAGCAAGATCCCGTGCGAACCAAAATTAAGGTAATCTGCACTTAAATGGATGCGACTGCAGAAATGCTCAGACTGCTTGTAAGTCCTACTGACCTAAGACATGGACAATAGTGATGTCAGGCATGGGAAAAAGCATCTAGACTCGGCTGTCGCAATTCTCAATGTATACGATAATTCTACCTGTAGTGGGACAAGGTAATTCTCCTAATATATAGGAATTCTCCTATAATGGTATTATAGTAATTTTCCTGAAACGGAATAATAGTGACTGTGGCTAGAATAGTATCAAGTGCTACGTCAGAGCGATATCTAGGAATTTTTACCTTGGGCAGCGTAGAAATTGTTACGGCTTCATCTACCTATGGCAGTCTGTTAATTCATACTTGTGTAGCAGTATCATATTTCATAATCCTATTTAGCAAATCTAGAAGGAAAGCATGGCGCACACTCCCGCCATACCCAAAACCACCATTCCTGGGGCATGGAGTGCAATACCGTCACCTGTAGCGCTTTCAACTGTAGCGATTTCAGAAGAAACTGAAGCGAAGCCAGAAGCAACTGACACAGACGGCGCAGATCCCGCGTAAGACAGAGTAGACTCGGGTACTTCCGACAGAGAAGAAGCAACGGAAGTGATGTTTGCACATGCTAAACGGGTGGTATTGGCAAAGTGCACCACCACCGACAAACCACCAAAGTAAGCCGGGTCTTCTGGGTTCAACGAGAGGAATGGGTCGATGTAAGACGTATCGATGGACGTTCCGTTGATCGTACCATGTTTTCCTGAAAGATCACCGACCTCCTTCAAAGCATTGGTCGCACCGTCGGTGGTACCGTTGTATGGATTGAAGTGGTCCAAAGTCGCAGTACAGTTTCCATCAGCTGGCACCGGCTTTTCGTGAATATGGTAGAGGAATGGACCGCCAGACTCTGGAAGACCAGACAAGTCTACGGAGACCTCGACCAGACCATTTTGGGAAGTGAAAGAAACCGAGCCGGAAATTTTCGAGTCAAACGTTGCCTCTAACTCGGCGCTGCTTTGCGAGTCTGCCACTTCGGGTGCGGCATCAGCGATCACGAGCGACAAGAGCGAGATAATGGACAATTTAGAAACACACACCATCAGAAATAGGAAATAAGAGCAATTAAACAAAGATTCACCCCGGGATGGTGCGTCTTATTTATACCCTGGATTTTACCAATCTCCATTGACGCGGCATATCACTATTGTGTATATGTCAATATGTGAGTGAAACATGCGGCTATGACGTGCGACAACGGCGTCGTACGCGGACAAATTTTTCAGAAGAGCCAAGTTGCCCAATTTTCGATCTATTTCCTTGCAAATCGGCAATTGTCTGCAGCAGGAACTGGCCCATTGCCAGGCTTGGTGTTGTTGCCAGATGTCGATTGCGAATATGGTATGCGGCACGTCGTAGGTTAAGCGCGCTGCCTTGGATATGCATGTTCTGTTTTTTCCTTGTGCCAACGAGCGAGCGATTGGCGGAATCCGACAGAGCATTCTCGGTTTACGTCAACCCTCGGGGAATTCGAGCGGGGCGTGCGACGACTTGGGAATGTCAAACGTGTGGTGGAAACAATGACCGGGGAACCAGAGTGCATGCAACCACCCCGCGGACTGTTCCCACAGTGGCCCTAAACCCAGCCTATCAAAACCCTAGCAATGATGCCGAAACGGTCTTGGGGCACTGGAGACGGCATACGACTTTCGGTACTCTGTGCGTCGGATCTGATTCTTGAAATTCCGGGCCCCGGCTCCAAACCAGTTTAGTGGCCCCAAATCCTCGGAATCCAAACCACGTCCTCCGAAGCCAGATTAGTTCGCACACTTCCATTTGGGCCACTCTCAGTGCGCTCTCCTAACCAACACCACTTTGCCCCACACTCCACAGAGTGCCGCTCCCTCAACCGGAAATCTGCAAATTCTACCACCTTTTCCGTCTGCTTTCCCCGCGCAATCTACTCGGCCTCACACAGGACTTCACCACATATAATCTCGGCCCCCACCTCTCATCACCACCCATGCGCCTTCCAGTTCTTGGGCGGCTCTCCATCCTCGAATGGCCTCTTCTATTCATATCGCTCCTCCTTTCTTGGCTTGAGTATGTTTCCAACGTCATCACTCATCTACTTCCGTCTCCTGTGATTGCGGCTATCAGCTATACGCTCCAACTCGGTTATCGGTGGACCCCCAACCCGGTTCAGCTTGAACACAGTGCTGGTGCTGACGTGGGCCACTTTAAATACGCCCGCGATGGGTCGGAACAGGACCCCTGTCGCCAAAAGCGTGTCACCGATCTTCTAAATGCCCCGGATATCCAACATATGTGCCGAGTGTTTGGCTACGACGTCGAAAGCCGTATTGTGCGCACGTCCGACGACTACTTACTCACATTGCACCGTATTCATAAGCCGGGGGTTCCGCGCAATGGCCGCGTGGTATATTTGCATCACGGGCTTCTTATGTGCTCGGAAATCTGGGTGACGATGGTGGAGAAAGAACGCAACTTGCCATATGTATTGCATGACTTGGGGTACGACGTGTGGCTCGGGAACAACCGAGGCAACAAGTATTCATCGAAACACCTTCACCGTGGAGTGAATACTGAGGCGTTCTGGGACTTTTCCATCGACGAGTTCGCTCTTTTTGACATTCCCGACAGCATCAACTACATCTTGCGCGAAACAGGCAAACCCAGTCTCGTTTACATTGGATTTTCACAAGGCACAGCGCAGGCTTTTGCTAGTTTATCGGTCACGCCGGATCTCAACCAGAAAGTGGAAAGAATCATTGCCATTTCGCCCGCCACCACCCCCAAGGGCCTTCACTCCAAGTTCTTGGACATCTTCTTGAAGTCCAGCCCTAATATGTTGTATCTCCTCTTCTCGCGCAAGGTGTTGATGCCCTCGGTGTTGTTCTGGCAGAAAATCCTGTACCCTCCGTTCTTTGACCTGTCCATCGACGTGTCCAACTACATGCTCTTCAACTGGCGCCTGCATAACATTGATAAGGTCCAGAAGATCTGCTCCTACGCCCACTTGTATTCCACCACCTCGGTCAAGACGGTGGTGCACTGGTTTCAGATCATTCTGAGCAAAACGTTTCAGATGTATCACAACAACTCCACCTTATCGCTGCTGGTGCCGATGGCTTACCCGTTAAAGAACATTAGCGTGCCCATCCACCTTATCTACGGTTCGAGCGACTCGTTGGTGGATATCCATGTGATGGAAGACCAATTACCGGCGAAATATACCACTAGTCATCTGGTGACCACGCACGAGCATTTGGACAATCTTTGGGGGCGTGATGTATCGACCGAGGTGTTCCCATTAGTGTTGTCGGCGTTAGAGCCGCAAACTGCCATTGCATCACCCATTAGCAAATGAAAATGATTAATATGTTTTCCGGGGATTTTTTGTAACTGTACTTGGTGTTTTAATAATTTGGTTGGTGTTTTGCTTCGTCTTGTAGGGATTTAATTTTACTTCGCTTTCTAGATGGACCGCGTTGGGTGATGTAGGTTGGTTTGCCGCATCTGGCCCTATCATTTTCTTGTTGGGATCGGGTTGGCTTATTGCATCTGGACTAATAATTTTCTTTTCTTTATTGGTTGGGTCAGTCGTTTTTCCAACTTGGTTATGTTTTTTTTGTGAGTGACCATTAACAAGTTTACATAATTATGTTAATTTTGTCACTCCTACACAAATCAAAATCTCGATCTCACAAGAAAAAAATACAAATCCTTCTTTCTTACTCTTCATTCGAAATCGAACGGTTGATACAGGTCTTTGCTATCTATCTCTCCGAATATTTAGTTGGAATCCGTAAAATTAGATCCAAAAAATAGTTTGGGTGCAAAACCCATGTTTCAGCGAACACTATGAAGGAAATGGTGACGAAGACGAGCCAAGCCAAGCAGATGGCCCTAAGCCAAGATGGAAATCGAATAACCTCAACCAGAGAAAATGGATAGACTGAAGTTTGCCCATTCCATTCTCCAGTGATTCCAACCGTACTCTCCACCACTTGTTCGTTAAAGTCGTAATTTTTCATTGAACGCGGACTGCGGCCAAAGTTGTTTCTTGAATAAGCAATAATTTCGCACAGAACAGACTTCACGTCACTCGTATCTAGTATATAACTCCAGCCCACTCATGGTAGATTCAAGCAGTTTCTTCGCCCTATTCCATACTCAAATAATCCAAGACTGATCGCCAGCTCCTTAGCGTACTACTCGATTTTCGTCAACTGGATCCCGGCAACTGAATCCCGGCAACTGGATTCCGACAACTGGATCCCGGCAACTGTTTTCTGGTGACTTGATTTCCGGTAACTGGATTCCGTTTTTCACTTCCCGGTAATGCAGTAAATACTCGATTCCCACCACAAGAGACGGCATACGGCCCGAGGCAGGCCAATATCGCCGTACGGCATACAAGCCGGTGCGGAACGGCGACATTCATTTTGCACCTTCTTCTTCCTGTCGGGTTTAAGTGATTGTTCTCCAGCAATACCGTCGGGTTTGGAATTTTTGGCTTCAAATTCCCCCACTACCGCGCCGTTTCCTCAGCGCAGAGCATTTTTTTTGACTATTATTAAGTCGAGTTCTACGCTTGGGTGTGAACTTCCTGAGGCTCAGAACATGGTCACTACCGCTTCTCACGAGGTATGTATTCCACTCCAAAAAGCAAGAATTTAGGCGCAACCGGTTGACCGTGGCCCCTTTTGCTTGATATTGCTTGCTCTCCATTACTAACTCACAGGACGGGCTGGAATCCGCCCCTCGCTTCAATCATACTCGTATGTTACCCTGTCAAACCCACTCCTCCATCACCACTAACCTCCAGCATCGGCCGAAACCCTCCAGGAAAAGAACCCGCGAATAATGGCGGGCTCGAGAGCCGAGTACGATCCCTCGATCGAAAACTTGAAGAAAACAAACCCGCACACCGCACTGTCCCCATATGGCGCCGGACAAAACTACACCCTCAAACAATATTCCGCCCAACTTGCAGCGCTACTACAGTTTGTGGTGGAGAAATCGGCGGACGATACGTCACGAATGCAGTACGAGACCGAGCTCAAAGAGTTGACGGCAGTAGTGCCCCAGTATACCGGCGAAGTGGACCAGCGCAAGTATCCCGACGACTACCTCTCGGCCGTGTTGATCGAATGCTACCAGCCGCTTTTGGAACTCACCAACCTGTATTTCAACCTTGCATTTTCGACGCACCTCACCCGGTTCCTCGTCGAGGTCGTGTACAGCTTGGAGTGCTGGGAGATCTACCACCTCTTGCACATCATTCCGTCCATTTCGTACTTCTTGAAGCTTGTCGAGATTGGAGTGACGGAAACGCCGCTCGGGCCCATTGTGTCGCCGCCGCAGAACCTCATGACCTTCAACTTGCGCCAGGGCTTCCAGTACCCGTTCCCGTACCCGTCGTACAACTTCTCCTACCACACCTCCGACCCGTACAGCACTGCCAAGAAGTATGCGCGGGTGCACATCCAGCCTTATATCGACATCCGGTTGAAGAAAACGAAGCCTCGCGCAGTGCTGCCCAGACGCATTACACGCCCAAGACCAGATGGCCGTTTGGGGTGGCTGCACTCGTCTCCTATGTCACAGAACCCCGCAAAGAAGCCACAGCACGCCCGAAACGCCCGAACAGCTGCCGGCGACAGCGACACAGACTCTGCGCGGTTTAAGGTCTACACATTCATGGAATACACTCCGCGACTGATTGAGCTAGAGTTCCAGATGCTCAAGGCGAAGGGCGACTTGGACGACGACGACAGCGAGTACGACACCGACACCGCTGCTGCACTTGACCACGCGGACTTGGCCAAAGTGGAGCCACGGGCCCGCAACGGGTACGTGTTTGTGGCATCCAAGGTGGGGCAGCCGGCGAGCACCGAAGGCCGCGGACCCAAAGCCCCGGTGGTGCACCAGTGCCGGAACCTCGACTTTGCAACCGGCCGGACGTGTCTCAGAATCTTCTACGGGAAGAATGAGCTCCAGCGGCACGAGGAGTTCGTCCACGCCACGTTGAAGAAAATCTACCGCTGCGTGTACTGCGAGCAGCAGGGCAACCGCGACCAGTGCTACCCCCGCCACGACTCGTTGGCACGTCACATTCGGCGCAAGCACGGAATCACCGGCCGCGAGAACAAGGTGGCGGTGGAGTTGGCAAAGAAAAATGCCGAAATCGTGGACGACTCGGCCGTCGCCTCCACAGCAGCCATCCGGCCGATCATGCGGGCGTCGTCGACTGAGAAAGATTCCACTGCGTCACCGCCTCCAGATACGCGGGCACGGCCACAGTCATTCTCGTACCAGCCGGAAATGGGGTACACTCTTCCTCCACTCTCGGAAATCAAGCCGATGCAGATGACGTACGGTATGGGCATGCTGCCTGTATACCAGGGAGTCGGAGTGCTGAGCATGGGAGTGCCAGGAGTTGGAGTTTCTGGAGTTTCTGGAGTTTCTGGAGTTTCTGGAGTTTCTGGAGTTTCTGGAGTTTCTGGAGTTTCTGGAGTTTCTGGAGTTTCTGGAGTTTCTGGAGTGTCTGGAGTTTCTGGAGTTTCTGGAGTGTCTGGAGTGTCTGGAGTCTCTGGAATGGGTGGAGTACTGGGCTCCGCTGGAAAGACAAGCATTCCAGGAATGACAATGCAACAGCCGTGGTTCCCTTCTCCGTCACCGCTTAGCGAAGCATCCAAGAAACCAATTAATGGAGGATTCCAAAAGTTTCGGTTTCCCAACAATTACTATCCACCCGGCGCGCAGTACGGGCCAGTTTACGGAACAAAAAATATGTTCGTCAACGCTCCATTTCCGCTCCAGCCACTACCGGGCCATACTCCTGGGATGGGGGCTATGATGCCTAGCCACATGAACATACACGCCACGAACAATGAAGAACAGCCCCAGGAGAAACAAGACAAAGGGTACGACAAGAGCCCCCGGTGAGACAGATATATATGTGAAACCCGAGCTTGACCAGTGAAGGTGAGTTTCCAGCATGGAGAGTACCCGGATCAAGTTACCAGGCAATCCTGTGAAGAGCGCTGTCCGAGTGTTGGTAATTTGATTTGGGAAATGGTATTCTAAATTGCGAGGTGAATTTCTCACCCTGGAGTTCAACCAATAACCACCGCCCGAATTTAATCCAAACACCCTCTACTCCATCTCCATTTGCATTTTAGCCTGACACGAATAAACGACCAACGACATCATAATGTGGCATGAATACCTGTAGAATCACGCCATCGGAAAAAGTGGAATTGCTACGAAATATCGGCGGATAATGTCGACCCGATCACCGACTTGCACATTTTCCTTTAAAATTTTGATTTTACCCGTACCTTTAATGTACTTCTATTGTTCACCGTGGAACCTCCGATATTACGGTCAACCTCACCACTGCGATCCCTCCCACGCACCGTCCTGCAGACAAAACGGCTGCAAAATTGCCCACACCCACATTTCACGACACTTGTGTCGCCTCACATTCCCTCACCACTCCCATGACGACATTCGGTCGGTATAAAACCCGCGGTTTTTCCCAGCGATTTGGTTTTTTCCCAACCTTCTGGCTCTCTCCAAAGTTTTACCCATATACATTCTCGTCTCGAGGCACGTCCTTTTACTCACCATGGTCGTGCAGGTCCCAACCACACCACCCAATTTTGCAGTCGGATACCAACCGCCTACGCAACAAGTCCCGTCCATCTTTCACCCAATAGCGACCCAGTTTTTGATCCATCCAAAACCGACGGATTAGCTTCGTCCTTTGAGGTTACCCGTTCATCTATTATTTTCGTTGGCGTAACCTGTTTCCCGCATTTCCACCAGACATTTTTTTCTACTCAAAACGCCGTTTCCATGAGCCAGATTTCCCTGAGCCCGTCATACCCGCCCAGCTTCGACGTATACTCACAGCATACCATGGAACGGTTTCCCAACGACTCTTCCACCCGAGAATTTTCGCAACATGTCTATTCCCCACCGGGCCCTCGAATCCATACCCCGCTTGCAACTACCGGTAGCAATGACCACAAGTACCGGCAACGATACGATTCACTGGCTTCCCCAGCATCTCTACAAGACAATATGGAGACAAAACCAAGGAAAACCGCCCTGGAGGCGAACCTGCAAAGCCCCAAATTTTTTGAAGACCAAATAGCCGACATTCTAGCGACTGCGGCGCCGAGAAATACCGCGGGCTACGCCGAGAATCTATTCAAAATCGCCAGCTTTTTATTCGAGGGGAACCTTTCTGACAGCAAGGCAAAGGCGCTTAGAGCCAAATTTGAGTCGCTCACCGAACTATTGCCACAATTTGTCCAGACAGAGGACCCTGCATCGTCGCAATTGTACTTGGTGGTGGAACGGTGCTTCGAGATTTTCATTAAGGTTTCGACTAACTTACAGCAATTGGAGCTTGCCACCTTGACGATTGGCTTTTTGACGTCGGTGGTGTTGAACTTGAACTACTGGGAGCTCTACAATTTGCTTCAGTGGAAGCCGGCCATCTACCAGTTCTTGACCCTCATAAACTTTGATTTGAACGAATGTTACACGCAGTTCATAAAAGACTATAAAAAGTACTCGTACAAACAGAGTTCCATCCCCGAGCTGGCGTTGCTACACGCGGCCGCAGTTAAGGAAAAATTGAGACAAAGTGCCGACCTGTCACCTTCTCCCACTCCAGAGGACGAAGAAGAGAAAGGCCCTGTCCTCTTCATCACAAAAGAACTCAGAGAAGATCACGACAAGTTTGTGATGGAACAAATGGAGGAGAAGGAGAAACCGATTCCCCGCGAGCGGAGAAAGATCCGAGTGGACGCTAAGCTCGCGGCACACCGGATCATCAAGCGAACCGAAAGTGAAATTGCCGCCACCAGCCGGTCGTCGAATTATGACCCAGATGTGATCCACGAATGCCAGCTCCCGTTGAGCTCCGGAGATCCCAGCAAGTTGTGCTTGCGGCGGTTCTCGCGGAAATACGAGTTGATCCGGCACCAAGAAACTGTGCACTCGAAAAAGAAGAAACTCTTCAAGTGCTTTGTATGTGTCAAACAGGACCCAGCCATTGGCCCACGGATATTCACGCGTCACGATACGTTGGCCAAGCATATTCGGGTGAATCACCGGATCTCGGGCAAGGAAGCGAAGGCGGAGGTGGCATATTCCAAGAAGCACGCGGAAATTGTGGAGGAGGGAGACATTACGGTGCATGTGGGACGCCGAAAAACCAAAGTGGACTTTGAGCTTCGGGCGCACATGGAGCGGAAGGGCTCAAGCCGCGAGGGCACGGACGGAAGCGTTATATTTGACGACGATGACTCTCAGGTGGGCTCGATTGACCTGGGGGATGAGATGGTGGAGGAGTAGACTATCAAGGTCAGGAAGATATCGTTAGAACTGTGGCCCAGGACAGAACAACCCGTTCTCAGACCAAATTCAAACCATCCGGACCCAGATACTCGTCCACCCAGACCCAGACACTCAGACCACACAGACATTAGACCCACACCCATCGTTTCTACAGACAGTGGCGTTGACTCACGCAATGAATACACGTTATGATACACCTACCACACTACCAGACGCTCGTACGCCTGCTGCTCGAGAGCCGCCGCTCTCGCCTCGTCATCCAACTCCGCCAACAATTCCTGCGGCACCAGCGCCAACCCCGTCACCTTGCGCCGCACGTCCGGGCTGTAGTACCGGATGGAACACTCGATGGTCTCGTCGTCATCTGCCACCGCCGCCACCTTCTCCATCCGCGCCCGCGTCGGCTGACTCGCCTGGGGATAGAAGTTGAACCCGCTGTACGTGTCCTTCACGCCGCGAAGCCATACCTGATTGCGCTGCTCCGTCAAAGTCTGGTTGAACTCCACCGTCTGAAGCGACACCTGGTACATCCACGTGGGGTCTGCCTGGTAGTTGACCAACGCCGAGCCCGTGACCTGGGCCTGGTACGGGTTATGGTCGCCGGTACCATAACTGGGGGCCATGGTGGCGGCCGCCTCCTCGGGGTCCGCGTACTCGCCGGGCACGTCGCCGCGGTCGATGGCCTTTTGCTCCCAAAAGTCGTCCTCCACCTTTTTTCCGCCCACAAGCATGCGGGCGCCGAACTCACGGAAGATGGACCGCGCCGTGACCAAGTTGACCGAACGGCCCTTGTACGACGTGGGAATCAAGTGGCGCTGGATCAAGTCCATTTTCTCCTCGTGGGTGCACACCTTCTTGAACAACGACAAGTGGGTCTTGAACAACAAGTACGAGTCCCGGAACCCCACCAACCGCGCGGGCTCGGTCGACACCATGTACTGGCGCTCGCCCTTGCCCAAAAGAGTGAAGGTCTTGATGCGGAACCGCCGGTCGCCCTGCAAAAACCCGTTCTCGTCGATCTTGGCCACACCCTTGGGGTCTTCATCGTCCATCGCCACCTCGTCGTTCTTGATGTCGATTTCGTTGCCCTTGTCGTCGAAATAAACGTCCTCGGGGCGCGGGATCTTGGGCTTGCGGCCGCGCTTCTTGCCCTTGCGCTTGAGTGGCACCGCCTCCTCCTTGTTTTCGTCCTTCACCTCGGTGTCATCGTTTTCGTCGTCGTTTTCGCCTACCTTGGCATCGTCCTCCTCGTCTTCGGGCTCCTCGGCCGCGGCCTTTCTCTTACGCCCGCGCTTGGGCTTGGCCACCACCTCCTCGTCCTCGTCCTCGTCTTCGTCTTCGTCCTCGTCGTCATCCTTGACGTTGGTTTCGTCGAATTCCTCTTCGCCGTCTCTGTACTCGTCGTCGCCCTCGGGATCGAGATCCAAGCCAGCCAAGTTTTTGCGCGCGGCCCGGGGCTGCCGAGGCGACCTCACGGTGTCCGATTCGTCTCCCAGCTCTGTTTTGGTCATGGTGGTGTTGGGAAGAGTACGCGGTGTTGGTGAGTAGAGGTGAGGGATGCACGGATGTGAATACCAGGAGCGTCGCGCAAAGTTCACCACAGCATTGCGTGGGAATACAGGACTATTTAATGGAGTGTAGTCTGATGGAACTGCCAATGGACCGACGGAATCTGATTGAATCCGATCCTCTAATTGCCGAGTCCGTAGATTCTGCCTGAAGACCAGAGGTGGATTGATCCACCTAAATCCGCTACCAATCACGTACTAATCACACGAATGACATACTAATCACGCGAATCACACACTAATCACACGAATCACATACCAATCACTCCAATCACGTACCAATCACACGTACAATAGAACAGCTAAAAAATAAACCCTACTCAGCGCCCCGCTTCCTAGCCCGGCGCCCTCCTACCCTTCTCTCGATATCTTCTTAATATTGTTATATACAAGTCGAGGCCGTCGCCTACTCCGCATCCTTCTGCTCATCCGCCGGCTTCTCGTCGCGGAACGCATCTTTCCCGTCGAGATACTTGTCAAATGCATCGTTGGTCTCCGGGAACGGCCTCTTACCCAACAACCGGATCATGTCCTCGCGGGTTATGAACTCCTTCTTCAACAACTCCTGTGCCACAAGCTCCACCTCCGCCGACTTCTCCGTCAACAACTGCCTACACGTGGCGTAGCATTCCTTGACGATCCGCTCGATCTCCTCGTCAATGATCTGGTTGGTCTGATCACTGAACGGCTTCGTCAAGTTGTCCTGGCTTTGGGTGTCGGCGTAGTTTACCATACCCACCTTCTCCGACATCCCGAACCGCAACACCATCGACTGTGCAATGTTCGTCACCTTCTTGAAATCGTCGTGCGCTCCGCTGGTTACCGACGCAAAGTTGAGCTCCTCCGATACACGGCCGCCCAAAGTCATCACCATTCTGTCGTAGAGTTGCAACGCAGTGAAGAGGTACTGGTCAGGAGGCAAGTACTGGGCGTAGCCCAACGCACCTTGTCCCCGGGGGATGATCGACACCTTAAGCAATGGATGGGCGTACTTCAAGTACCAGCCACACACGGCGTGGCCCGCCTCGTGGTAGGCCACCACTCGTTTTTCCTCAGGATCTAAGAGCTTCGACTTCTTCTCCACTCCGCCAATGACTCTCTCGATCGCCAACTCAAAGTGTCTCAAGGTGACCGCCTTAGCATTGTAGCGTGCCGCAATCAACGCCGCCTCGTTACAAACATTCGCGATGTCCGCACCGGAGAATCCCGGGGTCAACGCCGCCAACCGGCCCGACAAGTCCTTGTCGATATTTTCGACCAACTTGATCTTCTGCAAGTGCACCTCGAAAATCTCCTTACGGCCTTGCAACTCAGGGTTGTCGATCGCAATGTGGCGATCAAATCTGCCCGGTCTCATCAACGCCTTATCCAAGATGTCGGCCCGGTTGGTACCGGCCAAAACCACAACATGGTCCGACGTCTCAAACCCGTCCATTTCCACCAACAACTGATTCAACGTGGTTTCACGCTCGTCGTTGGCGCCACTGGCATTACCCTTGGATCTCTGCTTTCCGATAGCATCAATTTCATCCACGAATACGATAGAGGGCGCGTTCTCGCGCGCGGTCTTGAATAAGTCCCGCACACGCGATGCACCCACACCAACAAACATCTCGACGAACTCCGAACCCGACACCGAGTAGAACGGCACACCGGCCTCGCCTGCGGTGGCCTTGGCCAAAAGCGTCTTACCAGTACCTGGTGGACCCGAGAGAATGGCACCACGGGGGATCTTGGCGCCCAACTTCTCGTATTTGGCTGGCTGCTGCAAGAACTTGACAAATTCCATCACCTCTTGCTTGGCTTCACTCATGCCCGCCACATCCTTGAACTTGACCTTTATATCGGTTTCCTGGTTGAACTTCTTTGCAGTGGACTTGCCGAAGCCCAACGGGCCGCCCATGCCGCCCATACTGGCTTTCTTGGTCATGTAGTAGATGGCACCAAGGAACAACAACGTAGGAAGGAAGTTAATCAACATCTTGGAAGTACTGCCTTCCGAAACATACACCACAGGGAGGCGAAGCAGGTCCGGGATCTTGTACTCATCCTGCACCGCCCGCAAGTTGCGTTCGAACAGCTCGATGCTGCCAATGGAGAAGTAATAGTCACCTTGGTGGGAGTATTGCGCGCGGCCGTTGTCGTTCAACTCAAGAAGCGCGGTTCTATTGTTGATAACAAGGAGCTTGGACACGAGGTTCTTGCGCAAGAAGTCCGACGAGAATTCCTGGAACGAGATCTCGTGATTGCCGTTTTGCGACGACAGGTACATGAGCACCAACAATAACCCACCCGTCAAGCCAACAAGGAAGAGGCGCGCGTTCTGGCCTGTGATATCGATGTCGAGGTACTTGAATTGCGGCTTGGGGTCTTTCGAATCCTGCTTGTTGGATTTGGGGTTGGATTTGGGGTCAGATTTGAATTCGGCCTTGGAGTCGGCCTCGGAGTCGGACTTGTTCGCCTTGGGGTCGTTGAAACCCTTAGCGGTGAGCATGTCACGCACCCTGTTTAACTCCTCACTGTACACCTTGTACTGGAGGTACTCTTCGCCGCAGAGCGCATTGGCAAACGCCTCGCCGTCCTTGGCGTAGGGAACCTCCCAGAAAGTCTTGAAAACGGCAAACCAGCCGGCCGCCACATCTTCATCCACCACGGGGGCTGGCAACTCTTTCGCCACAGCCACCAACGCCGCGGTATCCACATCCATGTGTTTCTCCGCATAAAGGTTAAACAAGTTCTGGACCGACTCATCACTGAAACGCACATCCGGCGCGAGGTCAATGCCGTTCAGGAGACGGTAGAATACGTCGAACGCCTGCTCCACCTCGGCAGCAGCAAGCGGCGCGAGCAGAGGGTGCTCTTCGCTGAAAAGCGCCACCACCCGCTGCAGCACTGTTTCGGGGCTCAGCGCCCGCAGCAGACGAGCCATCTCACACTCGTGCACAAAACGGTCCAACAAAAATGGCAACAGCTTCTGGTACCGGTCCACGGCGGCTATGTCCAAGGGGTTGGCCACTTCGAGCACCGCGGGCTCGGTTTCGGAAAGGTAGTTCTGGAGGTCAATGACACGCGCCTCCTGCGCGTCCACCTGCGGACGCAACTTCCACTTGTCAAAGAAACCGGCGCTGTCGAACCTGGTTCTGAGCTCGTGCAACTTCTTCAACTCCTGAGCGAGTTTGTCCTCGTGGTGCTTCTGGTTCTGGCGTGGTGGCGAGGTGCGGAAAAAACGAGGGGAAAAAGGGGGAATCAACACCGCGGGGGCGTTGTGGGCGTTGCGCGGGACAACACGCCCGATCCAGCGCCGGCACACGGCCGCAGGGTGGGTGCTGGCTCGAATCATGCTTCTGGCAATGTGGTAGTGAAGGTTTGCCGTTGTGTTCCCAGAAGTAGGTGCGCGGTGTACGGGTGTTTGGGGTCGGGACAGGTGGATATGTGGAGGATTCTGTAGTACGGTGGGAGATAGGTTTGGGGATTTGCGGTTCTGGTTTTGGAAGAGACGGATGTTGTGGGATGTTGTGGGATGTTGTGGGATGTTGGTTGGGGATGTTCTGGATGTTGTGGGACGTTGTTCGTCGGAGTGGTCTTTCGGTAATTTTCTTGGTTGCGGTCCGGTTGTGCGCGAGCGGACTGCAATACCCGGAGTCCCGTAGTGAGATACGGGAGAAACTGAAATGAGTGGATAGAAGGTGTGAATGTATACTGAATGGTTCATACTAAAAATTAAGGATTTGCGGCTGCAGTGACAGATGAACACTTGAAATGAAGGACGTCAAATTCTTGGAAATTGTTCAAGAAGCCAGGAACACGTCAAATCTCGAAAGACGCCAGGCCAAATAAATCGAAAGACAATAAATTGAACAGAATACATGAATGACCGCAAGGCTACAAGAAGACAACACCATAATAAGACAAGACAAGAAGACTCGACATGAAAGCCATACACATTAATCGAATCCAGGATCTCCCAATATGATGTTTCAGTGGTGTGGACCCGCTGTTATTAAACGATTCCTACGCTTCATATCTGGGCTATCCATGCTGGCTCAGATATACTGGTTCGAATTTCGCTCGCTAATTTTGACGGTTTGTAGCTATCCGCGAAACCAAAGTGTTCCAATGCTCCTGAGTCACTCACCCTGCAATCAAAATCCAGTAGCATAAATCCCTTTGATGGATCCATGAAAATGCGCCGGTGTGGGTGCAGTGTGTGCCTCGTCACCAATAGTAGATTAGATGCGCCACGTTCACTAGAATACCATGTCAGTTCATGTGCCAAGAAACATAAAGCATGAAGGCTATCTTGCAGAACGCGAACTGTAGCCAAGCGTCGGGAAAACCCCATGATCAAATTTCCACTGGATGCATTTCATCTCGAGAGGGAAATGGTCTTTTAGTAAGTGAAATGGCCAAGGCTCAATATGTGGTGGGTGCGGACAGAGCCATAGTTGGTTTCGTTCTGCGTTTTACTGAAAATAATGACCCTGCGCTGCAGCGGGGTATGACACACGTTTAAATACAATAGGATATTGGTTCACCCCATTTGATTCACGCGTATCTACAAATGCCTGTAGCGGAAGATAAATTTAATCTGTTGCAATGTGGAACCCGCGAACCATGCGGTCTTCCGTAAACGTGCATCCCCTAATTCGGTGCATTTCTTGGCTAAATGGGGACTGGACCCAAACGAAGGGTCATCCGGCCAATTTGACACTTGAATTAGACGCCTATATGAAGTCAGTTATAATCCAGTCAAACGTGGGAGCCAATCATAACACATCATATTTTCTTTTGTATTACAGCAACGTTTCAACTGATTGGTTGGGAGAATTGGTGCGAACGGTAGATTTGTCCGTACTGTGTGTTGGTTTGCACCCTTTGCGTGAAGGTACACGAAATGGTGCAATTAAGAGATTCGTGACTAAGAAAGTGTCAGACCGGAGAAGGAAATTAACGACCATGAAACCAGCTAGAAAAAACAGTGACAAACCGAAACCTGATTGACACGAGTGGCGTTTTTGCTTTAGTTCAAATAAACCACAAAAGAGTATCCCGAAGGCTCACGTGGGCAAGGCGGGGATGCGCAATTCAGGATAATCTTCTAGCCTTGGGCTAGACTCAGGCGCAGATAAATTGACGTACACGTGAAGCGCCGTATCACCTCTTCTACAACATAATTATTTAAAATCCATTTATTATTGCCATCATTATCCAAATAGTGCTTCCGCTGCCATGCTGGATACTGTCGAGAATATGTCACTAAATCTGTACCCAGTATTATTAAGTGTGGCGGACCTGCCGCCCTAGATTGTCAACTTCTGCTCCGAGAAGAAATGGCCCACGTGGCGAGAGAAGTATTGCCCGTTCGAATAGGACTGTTGAGGTTCTGGGACCTGGCAAAAGTTGATCAAAGTAACAAAAAATATTAATAGTACCCAGACAAAAATACATGTCAATGCTCCCACGTCATATAGAAAACCCGGAAGTCGAGGGGTTCGCATTTGGACGGCCATCTTAACGAAGACCAAACCCGAAACACGCAAAGACGGAAAAGATTCAGAATACTTAATTGGTTTGTCGAATATTGAGAATTCCATTTTTAAGCGAGGGCGTCAAATATAAATAGTCTGCTCGCTCACCAGCCGTTCCTCAAATCTGGTCTGGAACCCTGCATGAATCCAGCACAGCATACAGGAGAGTACTAATTGTGGATCTGACAAGCGCGTTGACACATATGCACATGAATAGCTAAGTATAAGTATATTACGGCGCGCGTGGCACAATTCGTAAATTTCGAAAACGGCAAAAACGTCGACCACGTTGGTCATATTGTATAGGAAACAAATGGGCTTAAGAGACAGTGTAGCCAAGTGTATGAGTTGTCTGCTAAAAGTACAAAAAAATGGGGATTGGGCGCAACCGCAGCTGGGGCAGTGAAAAAATCCCTCATCCTCCTGATGACTAGTCAGGAAAATTTAAGCAATTGAAAAAGATGAAAAGGGCAAAAAATAGGTACAAGCGTCGTATGTCGACATGCGATACGACGGGCGGCTTATATCTCGAGCTTGCATGTGTTAGCTTATGTGCCGCATAATGTTTTACTTTCTTGGTATTTTGCGGGTGGGCAATGGTAAAACGGCAGTGGGAGAAAACAGCATCTTCGACATGCAGTTACAATGTCAATATCAGGATTCAAAATCAGTACTTGCCTTCTTGGCTCAACCTAGCGCCCACTAGGGTAGGCGTGGAGACAATAATATGCAATCGCTCAGCCACATAGGGTACGTTTACTATTAATAGGACATATCGTGCGTCGTATTGGACAGGTCTCCTCACCGAGGCTGAGTACTCTTTCAGCGTAGGAGTTTCCCCGGATCATTTTGCCGAAGCCGGAATTCCAGATTATGGAAGTCCGCTAATAATCACCTCCAAATCCTGTTTGGTGGATAAAAGCCAAAGATCCATTTCTGTGAGATGTCTTATAAAACAATCGCAAGAGCACAGTAACATAAGATCATCGAGGGTTAGAGTTGACGGATAAAATGAAGCGGCCTGCTAATTAGGACTGACCATCAAGAAATATTTGACAGTCTCAAGCAACGGAAAAAAAAAACATTGCAGAGACCTAGAAAAATTGTTAACCACAAGTTTTTTAAATAACTTCCCGTACCGCAAGATCAAAAAATCGCTGTGAACTATCCCGGTGGAGGCGAAAAAAGATGATATGGCCGTTCAGTAATGGGAGATTCTTAAAAGCTCGTTGTGTTGAACTAGTGGACCTGTTAAATATTCTGTCAAGCCGGCCAATTAACTATGCCCAGTATCCAAGACCACCACCATCAACTCGTGCTTACTATCATCTACATACGTATTACTTATGCAGCGCAACACATTCGACTTTTCTTAAATGATTTGCATTTTCCCCCCTCCACCCTCTCCACGCTATACTAACCATCTTCCCGTGTTACACCGTACAATTACGGCATACCATGCTCCATCAATTAGTGTCGCTCACACGTTCTCGAGTATTACACAATCCTTAGCATTAATTGCCCCATAACTAGTCTTAGCCGGTCAGTAATACCCGAACCGTTGTGCCCAAGATACATTTTCCACTGTTCCTCTGCAGACAAAGCATGCCGCCCAAGTAGTCCCTGCACTGGAGAACCCTGCCGGCCTTCACAGTGACTTGTCGTACCCAACTTTTACCGGCCCGCAGCAACTCAGCGGATCCATAGCACCGGCTCTGCCGCTACCACCAAAGACCGACTTGTGGCGCCAGAAAAAAATAAAAAACAAAAAAAAAATTGCGGCCCAGAAAACCCACAGCCAAACTCCGGGAAAAGCCCACAAACTCCGGCGCTCATACCTGCGCGCTACCGCTCCACTCAAACTCCCCGGCACACATTTTGAGCCGATGTTTAGGCGCACCCGCGGTGCAGATCTAGTTAGTACACTTCCGCTCCATCCGCTACTGCACTGTCATCCACCCATTTTCGGCTGGGATACTTCACAAACACGTGGAATATCCATCCAGTGTACTTCCACCCCACTTTCGCATCCCTGCACTGGCATAGACGTGACACTCTCCCATCCCATGTTGCCGCACTCGCCCCAATCTCGGTCTGGGTCGGATTTCGATCTGGACATTGAGGAGTTCACCCCACCCCCAGTGCTGCGGTACTACACCGGCGAAGACGCCAGCTCGCTCGTGGGCGGCGACGATGTCGACACGTCGCAACCCAACCTGAAAAAAGTGTTTCTGTTTTCGCTTCCGTTCGGCGGACTTCCGGCGTTCCAACTCCGGTTCCCGTTCACCAGCCCCAAACCCGACCCGGCGGTGGAGCAGCTCCGGCTCCGGCTCGAACGCCATGATACGCTCAACACAGTGGACGAAGCAAGGCTTTTCCACACCCGTGGCACCGAAGACACCCACCTCCGTGCCATGCGGCACCTGATCAAGGAAAACCTCACCGACATTCTTCCCGACTTCATCAAGAAGGAAAAGTCGTACGAAGCCGTGTTCAACGAGCTCAATGGGCCCATTGTGATCATGGGAGGCTACCGGGGCTCGATCTTGCGCGATGCCCGCACCAGAAAACGGGTGTGGATTCCGCTCAAGGCCGGACTCAACTTGCGCAAGATCAACTTGCTTCTCGGACCCGGGCGCATGGACGAGCTCCGGGCACACGATACAATCATCCCCGACGGCGTGTTGAAGAACATCGGGCCGTTTGACATCTGCAAGAAGCTCATTAAGAAGTTGGACCACAACCCCAACGTCACCGTCAAGGAGTTTGGCTACGACTGGCGTCTCTCGCTCGACCTTTCGGCCGAGCGGTTGATCGAGTGTCTCGAGGAAATGCAGCGCCAGACCGGAAAACAGCCCATCGTCATTGCGCACTCCATGGGCGGATTGGTGGCCCACGGCGCTCTCCAGCAACGCCCGGAGCTCTTCCGCGGCATCGTGTACGTGGGGGCCCCCAGCGAGTGTTTGAACATCTTGGGCCCGCTCCGGTACGGCGACTCGGTGATGTTTTCCGACCGTATTCTCACGTTCGAGACCAACTTCATGATGCGGTCGTCGTTTGCGTTTCTCCCCATCGGGGGGCGGGTGTTTGTCAACCAAGATACGAGCGAGCCGTACGACTTGGACTACTTTGATCCCGACACGTGGGTGGAGTATAATCTCAACCCACTTGTGGCCAAGGTGAGGAAAGTGGCAGAAGAGGAGGAGAAGCAGGCAGAGGAAAGGGCCGAGGCGGAGCGGCAGGCGGAGGCGGGCGCAGAAGCAGCGAAAGAAGCCGCCACCGAGGCGGCAAAGAACCAAGAGATCCAGGCGGAGTGCCACGCGGAAGACTTGCTGTCGGCGTCGTCGCACTCGCCTTCTCTTTCGTTGTCCCTCTCGCCATCGCTTCTGTCGATCGGCTCCCGCATCAAAATCCTCCAGCCCAGCATTCTCCGGTCCAAACCCACCCGCTTGACCAACCTGCAGATGCAGAAGCGGTACTTGGCCGGCCGGTCAAGCCCGCAGCCCAGTATCACCTCCACCGACGCCCTTGGCGACTTCAAGTTCCATCTTTCGTTTTCCGAGGCGTACAAATACCTCGCCGACACCCTCCGGCGCACAAAGGAGTATATGTTAGGGCTTGAGTATGACCCGCAGTTGGACCACCGGTACCCTCCAATGGCGGTGGTATACGGCAACACCGTTCCGCTGGTGCGGGGCTCCAAAGTGGGCAGCGAGCAGGACATCAAGGACGGCAACTACTACGGGTTTTTCTACGGCCCTGGCGACGGTGTGGTACACGAGCGGTGGCTCATGCCCGAGGGCAAGGGCTTTCGACCCTACAACCAGGACACGGGCACGGGACACATTGTGGGCAAGTTTGCGACCGAATGTGGCCACGTAAACCTCATGTGTGACTTCAAGGCCATGGCCGCAGCGTTGAACGCTATTGTGGAGGCCGACAAGCACTGGAAGCGGGCGTTCTAGGCCGTTTTGGAAAGACTGGCTTGACCGGGCGGACCAGAACGACAAGATGATATTACGACAGAAAACGCACTAGATAGAATTTACGACAGAATGGACGGACCGTTTGACGGTGGAACATGTATCAGTAACCAACGAAGCATGATAGATAGATCGACAAGCGTGCAGAGTTTATATGGGCACTTGTCAGACCCAGAAAATTCTCCATGATGAATCACGACAGAAGGAGCGATTCACGCGTCAAGTTGTGAAGCAAAACATGCATCTGGATGATATGGGCGATGGCACTCCTTACAGCCAGCAGACGGTTGGATAGTTCCTCGATAGTTGGTCAAAGTCCGTCAACTGAAGAACGTCCTCAGTCTAACAGTTTCAAAGTATCTTTTTCGTACAACATGTGTATTCGCTAATCAGTAAAGTGGGCAGTCGCGCAGTCCTAGGTCCTCGCGTGGATACTCGGCTGCTCACTTGCTTCACCTGAATGGACTCTGAACTGTGGATATGACTGGGTCTGGATTTGACAGGACTCTGGATTTGACAGGACTCTGGAGTTAACAGGACTCTGGATTTGACTGGGTCTGGAGTTGACAGGACTCTGGATTTGACTGGATTTGACTGGACTTTGAACTCAGAACTCAGAACTCAGAACTAAACTCAGAACTCAGAACTCAGAACTCTGACTCGACTGGACGGACTAACCTGTCAAGACTCATTCACTCGCCTCCTCATACTGTACCGTGATCCAGAGCAGGCAGCTCTGGCACGACACCATGATCTGGTACCCCCCCAGACCGTCGGGCGTCCCCCGCTCCAAATCGTCTTCCAGAAGCTCGAACGACGCCCGCGCCGTGCACCGCGGGCAGTCGCGGGTCCACACGCACTGCGCGGCCTCGGCCACGTCGAACGACTCGAGCGTATACACATCGAGCCCCGCGCCGGTGATGAGGAACCCCAGTTTCTTGCACGCCTCGTGCAACTCGGCGTCGTACGCGGCGCGGCGCGCGGGATCCGACACCGCGTGGTACGCCGCCTGGATGCGCGCCACCGCGCCCGAGTCCGCGCGACCGGTCTTGTCGGGGTGCGAAGTGAGGAGGAGCCGGTGGTACGCCGCTTTGATGTGCGCGGGCGACGCCAGCGGGTCCACGCCTAGCACGGCGTAGTGGTCCATGGGGAAAGAAAAGAAAAGGGGAAGAAAAGAAAAGAACAGAAAAAAAACAGCAGGAAAACAGCAGAAAACAGCAGAAAACAGCAGCCGACCAGAAGGTGGCAGAAGAGATGGCGGGCCGGTTTTTTGCTGGGGTTGCGATGGGCGGTGGTGATGTGCGTGCGCGCACCATCCGCCTTTTAGGTGCGATGCCTTGCAAAATCGCGCCAAAAGTTTCTCCCTCTACCCATGTCCAAAAAGGAATTCAAAACCACGCAGTTGCGGGTCGCCGCGTGCTCGGAAAAACCCGCGGCCGTGGTCGGCTCCTTCTTCAACGGCCTCCATGTCGACGCCAAGACCGCGTTCGACCTCTACCGCCACAACCACTCCGGCGGCTACTTGTTGCACGGCGAAAACTCCACCTTGGAGTACAACGCTCACTCCGAGCAAGACGACGCCAACGACTACGTGGTGGCGCTCTACGACCCCGCCCACAAGTCCGTGGAGCTTTTCCGCGCGCCCATGGTCCACGGCCAGGTGACGTCGGTGGAGCACCGGGTCCACAAGGGACCCAAGATCAAGCTGCGCGGCGCCCGCAATGCGGTGCAGCGCACGGCGTTGGGCGAGGCGTTCGGTACCAAGAAGGCCAAGGCCGCCATCGCCAGCTTGGAGCGCAACCGCATCGACGCCGACAAGTTGCAGGACATGGAGTTGGACATTGTGGACAACGTCAAGGAGCTCACGCTGGACTTGCCCACACGCGAGCAGTTGCAGGACGTCGGGGTGCTGGTGAGACCCACGCCTCCGGCCAACGTGGACGCCACCGCGGTGGAGGACGTGTACGCGCTCCACAGCATCGTGCCCAAGAAGGAGTGGGCCAGCGTGCGGGTGCAGCCGTTGTTCGACGAGGAGGACGCGGAAAAGCGCATGGAGATGATGCCGTACCCCAAGAGTGCGTTTGTGGCCAAGAACTTGCCCAAGTACGTGGCCACCCACAACAACGAGAAGGTGGCCATGGTGTACTACGCCTCGTTGTTGTTTGGCATCTACCACAACCGCAGAGTGCGCGACAAGACGTCGCTCTTGGAGCGCTTGGACAACAAGCCGGCCGAGGCGTTGGTGGACGGTGTGTTGAGCCGCTTCGCGGTGGGCCGCACTACCGCCGTGGGCAAGTCCAAGGACCGCTCGTTTGTCATTGACCCGTTCCACGAGGACAAGTTGCTCTGCTACTTGATCGCGCTTCTCTTCCACATCGAGGGCTTCACGGTGGAGATTCTTCCGTTGGCCAACGAGTTGAACATGAAGCCCACGCGTCTCATTGGCTTGCTCCGCGCCTTGGGTGCGGTGGTCAAGCCGATCGGCGTGGGCATGGCCGAGGCCATCGGCTTGTCGAGAAAGGAGGCCGCCACCTACAAGGTGGCGCAGTTGAAGGTGCCATTCAAGTTGCCGGAGATGGTGAGACGCGGTGGCAAGCGCTAGGAAATGCATAGCTGGCCGGCAGGCAGCAAATACACACTGTTACATGGAGAGCGTAGTCATGGGACGAGTCGTTAAAAGTAGGGATACGCATCGGAACGTTTTGTGTTACTCGTTGTATGGCCACGGCTTCCGACGGGTGTGGCTTGACTGATATTCCATCGGTTTCCCCCAGCTCCTGGTTTCTCTCAGAAGTCTGGTGCAAAGTGATCAATCTAACTCATATCCAAAATGCTATATAGAATAAGACTATATAAAACGTAATGTCGATATTCCCCTCTAGCAATTCCAACATTCACCCCATCGGATTCTAACCAAAATCCATTTTGTCCCCGCGATAAGTTCGTGCGATGCCTACACCCAAACCCACCATGTCTGAATCAGAGCAACTCAGCGACTCGCTCGCCCAATTGGCGGCGGTGGAGCAGAAAATCGGCCAGGCCGAAAGAGAAGTCGAGATCTTCCGCATCAAAAAGACCCAGTCCATTTACGCCGACAGAAGAGCCATCACCTCCACCATCCCCCAGTTCTGGTACATTGTGCTTGCTCAGAACGACGACTTCGCCGACTATGTGAGAGCCGAGGACTTGAAGTTCTTGGATTTCCTCTACGACATTTATGTCGACTTTGACATTGCCAACTCCGACTCCCCCAACCACTACCGGGACTTTTCCATCACTGTATCGTTCAAGGACGACTCCGGTGTTGTGCCAACACAGACGGTGACGAAGAAGTTCTACGTATCGGAAGAAAACGGCGAAGAAACCATCTCTTCCGATGTGGTTGAAGTGCAGTGGCCCGCGGAATTGGAGGACATCTGTCCTGCCACCATCCGCCGCAACAAAAATGGCGATTACACGAGCGACCAAAAAAAGAAGTATCGCCAGGGGATGAAGTCTTTCTTTGCGTGGTTCGAATGGACCGGGAAGAAGCCCACCAAAGAGTTCCGTGCCGGCGAGGACTTGACTCGTCTCATTATCGACGAGTTGTTTCCTAATGCGGTTAGATACTATGCCGAGGCACTTCAGAACGACCAACAGAGCGACGAGGACAGTCTGGAGGGCGAGGAATTGGACGTGAGCGACGTGGAGCCCGCTCAAAAGAAACAGAAAAGCGAGTAGAGTATATGTGAAGGAGAAGCAAGAAGATTTGTGATTGGAGACGTAGTGGGAAGGGGAAAAGTGAGGACGGTCTGGTTGGGTGAAGAAGACCGGTAATTAAGACGAGCCTGGGATTAGGTGAGTGATATATTAGCGGTCAGCTGGACAAGGGTACGTCGGCATCTGTAAACACTAGCATATCAAACATCAAGATAATAGCGGAATGATTACCTTAGAGTTTAGTAAATAGTAATGATACATGTCATCTATATCAGCCACAATACAGTGAGTATATCAGTATATCAATACAGTGAGTATGTCAGTATGTCAAGACAGTCCGTATATCGATACAGTCGAGTATATCAACACAGTAATAAACACAGTCCTATATCCCTACACCAACACAGTCCTATATCCCTACACCAACACAGTAATCAATACAATCCAGTATATCAATAAGTCCAGTATATCAGCAACAAGTCAGCATACCAACAGTACAACACACACCACCACATCAACACACACCACTACATCAACACTATACAACAGCAACCAAATACGTTTCCAGAACCGATCTAAGCTTCTTGCAATCGCGGTTGCCACTTTCTTCCACCTTTCCATTGTCGCAGTGCCAGCCCAATGCGTCGTACCAATGCGCGGTGCTAAGATTGCAATTTCCACTCGACAATCCCACTGCCACCCACCACCCAATTCGATTTCACCCCATTCCCCCCAATTTCCACTCCTATTCCCACCCCCATTACCGCCCATTGGTTTCCCAAACCAATCTCTTCTCACCCACGGCACCTGTGGCGGTCCCGAAATGGCGCCACTTTGCATTCCCTCGCGTAGCACTCGCACTACTCACTACTCCGGCTTCGCACTGCTTCTCACCGCGCCAGTTGCAGTCCCACTTCCACCTACTACCTGGTCTTCCGCACCCAACTCGGCATGCGTCTCCAATTCATACGACGCCTCACTTCGCCCGTTCTTCAGGATGTGGTCATTGTTGGCGGCGGCCCCGCGGGCCTCTCGCTCATGGCGGCGCTCAAAAACTCGCCCAAAACCAAGCACCTCTCGTGTACGTTGGTGGAGGCGCTGAGCTTGGCGCCCATCCGCGAGTTTGCGCACTCGCCGCCGGAAAACTACACCAACCGCGTGGTTTCGCTCACGCCGCAGTCGGTGCAGTCGATGAAGACCCGCGTGGGCAGCTGGCGCTATATCCACGAGGACCGGATCCAGTTCTACGACAACATGGTGGCGTACGACTCGCAGGACAGCGACGCGCGCATCCACTTTGACAGCAGCGTGGTGGCGGACCACGAGGGCAACACCGGTGACTTGGCGGCCATGGCGGAAGTGGCCAATATCCAGGCGTCGGTGCTTGCGCAGATCGACGCGTTGAACGACGCGGCGCCGGAGGCCGAGCGCAGCACGGTGATTGACAACGCCAAGGTGGAGGAGATCACGCGCGGGTTGCCCGAAACACTGGCGGAACCCGAATCCCCGACGGGTCCACCCCCGGCGGCCGACTGGCCCGTGGTCACGCTCAGCACCGGGCAGAAGCTCCAGGCGCGGCTCCTCGTGGGCGCGGACGGCCAGAACTCGCCCGTGCGCCGCTACGCCCGCATCCAGTCGCGCGGCTGGGCCTACGACCGCTTCGGCGTGGTGGGCACGGTCCGGCTCCAGTACGAGGACTTCCGCGACATTGCGTGGCAGCGGTTCTTGACCACGGGCCCATTGGCCATTCTCCCCATGCCTGACGACAGCGCCACGTTCGTGTGGTCGTCCACGCCCGAGCTTGCGGACGTGTTGCTTGCGACGTCCGACGAGATCTTCCCCCACCTCGTCAACGCCGCCATGGTCTTGGACGAGACCGACTTGAACTACATCTACCGCATGCTCCGAGCCAACCCCGAAGACCCGCAGGTGGTGGACGAGATCGAGTGGCGCATGTCCAAGATCGCGCCCGAAGTGCTTGAGGACCAGTTCCCCGTGCCGGTGGCGGAGGTGCTTGCCGGGTCACGGGCCCGGTTCCCGTTGAAGTTTCTTCAGGCGGACACGTACGCGGCGCCTCGCGTGGCGTTGGTGGGCGACGCGGCGCACACCGTGCACCCGTTGGCGGGCCAGGGCCTCAACATGGGCCAGACGGACGTGGCGGCGTTGTTGGCGGCGATCGAGAACGGCGTGGACCGCGGGCTCGACATCGGGCTGATGCTTGTGCTCGAGCAGTACGTGGCCAGCGCGTGGCCCGCCAACCACGCGTTGATGGGCGTGTGCGACAAGTTGCACAAGATCTTCTCCACGGACTTTGGGCCGCTTGTGACGCTCCGTGGGCTCGGGTTGAAGGCGATCAACCTGTTGGATCCCATCAAGGACTTGATGATCCGCGCCATTTCGGGGCGGTGAGATGTCTTTATGACTATTACATGACTAACAGATACATGGTGGATTATGACCCCATATATACATGGATGTATCCGTACATCTATCTACATCTATCACTAAATGTACCAGTACACCTACTACATCGATCACTACATGTACCAGTACACCTAATACATCGATAACTACATGTACCAGTACACCTAATACATCGATCGCTACATGTACCAGTACACCTATCAGTGCATGTATCAGTACATTCAGCAGTACATCTACATCCATCTATCACCATCTACAACCATTTGTCACTCTATCACTCTATCACTCGCACAAATATCCGCACACACCACCACTAACCCATCCAACGCCTTGGAGGTTCCAAAGAAGCGCTGCGTTGCTTGGGCTGTGCTCGAAGGGTGAGTGTCACGAAAGTTATAAAGGGTCGTCTGAATGGCACCTACCGGCAGAAACGGCAGTTATATTGCTAAATTGAAAATCAGCAGTGATGTGTATTCTATTTCTTTCCATTCTTCGCACGCGATAAGATAGTCGCGCCTCGCAGCAAGCGATATCAATTCGATCACTCTCCAACCACTCTCCAACCACTCTCCAACCACTTCATCAACAACCGCCTTCGTTTCATCGTTCTACTCGTGGTGTCATTTCCAGCTTTCAACTACCGCTGAATAGAACTGCAACTCTTTGCAACAACCGCTCAATAGAACTTCAACTACCCCACCTGTTATGCACCGAGTCCACTGGCCGCTGCTCGCAATTGCACTGGCCGCACCTCTATGGCACAGACAAGAAGTCACCTCCGGGTTCCACTACAACGAGTCCAGTCCACCCTCCTACAACCTCCAGCGCGTCAACATCACCAACAAGTTCCGGCGGTTGCGCGACAAGTACTCGGCGCCGCAATATCCCATCGTGCTCTGCCACGGGCTCTCCGGGTTTGATACCTGGAACCTTCTCGCACTGCCCCAGGCGCTCTGGAACCCGGACTACGCCCCGGTACGGCAGGTCACGGACGACGAGCCCGGGGGTTCCACCGCGCTTCTAGTCGACTACTGGAACGGCATTGAGCGCGCGTTGACCGCCGCGGGCGCCCAGGTGATCACGGCGCGCGTGCCGCCGTTTGGCACCATCGACGAGCGCGCGCGCGCATTGGACGCGCTCCTCGAGGCGCAGTGCGCCCACCACCCGGCGCGGCGCGCGGGCGAGCGCCTCAAGCTCAACTTGGTGGGCCACTCCATGGGCGGGCTCGACGCGCGCTACCTCGTTTCCAAGGTGCAGACGGCGCAGTCGTCGTATCAGGTGGTGACCCTCACCACGGTGGGGACGCCGCACCACGGGTCCGAGTGCGCGGACTTTGTGGTGGAAATGGCGCCCGAGGTGTGTCCGCGCGCGGTGGAGGAGTTGACCACGGCGTACCTCGCGCGGTTCAACGAGACGGTGCGCGACGACCCGCGGGTGCACTATTTTTCATACGGCGCGCTGATGGACCCGCGCGGGCTCCGGCTTTTCCGCCCCACGTACGAAATCATCCGCCGGCGCATTCTTGCCGCGGGCGGATGCCCCGACAACGATGGGATGGTGAGCGTCGAGCTGGCGCAATGGGGCGAGTATGTGGGGACGTTGGAGGGCGTGGACCACTTGGACTTGATCAACTGGACCAACCGGATGCGCGCGGCGGTGGACCGGGTGGTGTTTAAGCGCGACCCGGGGTTCAACGCGGTGGCGTTGTACTTGGACATTGCGGAAACGTTGAGCCGGCGGGGATTCTGATGTGTATTGAGTCACCAAATAGAGAAAACAAATAGAGAAAACAAATAGATGCAACGAGTAGAGAGAACAGATAGAGCAGATAGAGCAGATAGAGCAGATAGAACAGAGAGAACAGATAGAGCAGAGAGAACAGATAGAGCAGATAGAGCAGAGAGAACAGATAGAACAGATAGAGCAGATAGAACACGAAAAAGAGACCCCTTTCGACAGATTACAGTTGACTCAATCAGACACCCAGTCAGTCCCGACACTAGGCGCGGTCACTTTGGTATCCACCGGCCATACCGATCACCAATAAACACAATGCAATATACAATGCAACACACAATGTAATCCACTCACAACACAACACAACACATTATCCGTATCTACTGGTCAATCGTCACGACCTTGGTGTAGGAAAACTCATCCACACCCCACTCGCCATTGAACCGCCCGTACCCACTGGCCTTGACGCCGCCATGCGGCACGGTGGCCTCGTCGTGCACCGTGGACCCGTTGATGTGGACTCCGCCAAATTCGAGCCGGCGCGCGAGCGCGAGCGCCTCCACCACGTTCGCACTCCACACCGCGGCCTTGAGCCCGTACGGCAACAGATTCACCCGCTCCACCAACGCGTCGGGGTCGGAGTAGCGGAACAACAGAAGCACCGGGCCAAACGTCTCGTCCGTGGCGAGCGCCGCGTCGTCCGGCACGTTTTCCACCACGAGAGGCGGAAACACCCACGCGCCGCCATCGGGGCGGAGGTCGCGCGCCGCCGCACCCCGCGCGAGCGACCCGCCCTCCGGGTACACCACCGTCGCGCCGCGCGCCTCCGCGTCCGCCACAAGCCGCTGCACCTTGATTGCGGCCGCCTCATCACAGAGCCCGATCGCCATATCCGGCGTCGGCGCCAACGCGGCCGCGTGCACCTTCACCCGCGCCACAAACTGGGCGTACACCGATTCATGCACGTACACATTGTCCACGCACATGCAAATCTGGCCCTGGTTCATCCATGCCAGGAGCACCGCCAGAAACGCGGCGCGGTCCACATCCGCGTCCGCGCGCACCACGCACACGTTTTTCCCGCCCAACTCAAGCAACACCGGCGTCACGGTGCGCGCGGCCGCGGCGGCAATGTGCGCGCCGACCGCGGTGGACCCGGTGAAGTTGACCTTGCGCACGTGAGGCAGCGCTATAAGCGCCTCGGTGCCCCTCTGTTGGTCCTCCGGGGCAAAATGCACAAGCAGCACCGCCTGGGGGTCGACGCCCGCAGCCAAAAGGTGCTGCACATAGAGATAGGCCACCAGCGGCGCCTTTTCCGTGGCCTTGGCGATCACCGAACACCCGGCGGCCAATGGCGCCGCGAGCGCGCGCGCCCAGAGCACGGTGGGCGCGTTCCACGGCGCAAGCGAGAGAACCGGGCCCACGGGCGTGCGGAGCGCAAGTGCCAACGGCGCC
>PPLK02000034.1:0-38688 GCA_003707795.2 Clavispora fructus
CCTGTCGCCGACGTGCACTTGGCGCGGCTCTACGCCGTGGCCAAAAAATTGGCCCGGTTCTACGACCCCGCCGACTCGCGGCTCCCCATGGACGAAATGTTTCTTGCCGGGTACTGGGTGCTCGCGCACGACACCGCCGCCGCGTTCCCCGCCGCCGCGTTTGTGGAGTACTTCCACGCTCCCGCAGAGCCCGTGGTGGTGTGCGACTTCAAGCTCGGCATGGCCTACACCGTGCTCGCCGCGGGCGCGCTCACGGTGCCCTCGGACGAGTACGACCGCGAGGAGGTGGCCACCGCGTTCATGAACAAGGCGTGGAGCGTGTTTGTCGAGCGGCTCATGCCGCAGAACCCCCACCTCGAGCACCAGAGTCACATCCTCCGCAACTTGTACGTGTTGACCTACACCTACCTCCGGTTCTTCAACAACAGCCTGATGGTGCCGTACTTGGAGGACAGCGCTCTGGTGATCTTCCAGAACCTCACGCTGCAGCCCAAGGCGGTGCTGGCCCAGCTTGTGCGCCACAACCTCGAGCTCTTTTGGCGCGTGTACGTCTTGGTGTCGAAGTACCGCGCCAAGGAGATGCCGCCCAAGTTCTACTCGTGGTTCTTGGCCCAGCCGGTGGACTGCGCCGCGCCCACGCCGCTCGCGGCCGTGATGCGCCGCTACGCGCTGGCGCCGCACCTGCTTGCCGACCCGTTCCTCTGCGATATTGTCATTTGCACCTTGTCCAATGAGCTCAACAACTACCTCACGTCCAAGGCGTTGTGGATCTTCGACCTGGCCGCAGCGTTGCACGCGGCCATCCTCACGGCCAACGCCTCCATGGTCATCGCCTCCACGGCCAACGCCTCCATGGACAAGATGATGCTGCTGCTGCTGCTGGTCAGTGCACAGCCCGACCTCTTTTGCTACTTCAAGGAAAAACTCCTCCTGGACGCGCCGCCCCGGTTCAAGTCCATCTTGCACGACTACGTGTTCAAGATGGCCCGCCCCTACCACTGGGACTTGCTCTCGTTGACGTTGCGCGAGTTGAACGCCAACTTCAACTTCAGCCTGTTCATGAAGGAGAACTTGCACAGCTCGTTCCACAAGTTCGGCAACGACTTGCTCCGGTTCTTTGCCCACGACTCGCCGCCCGCGCTGCCTGCCCGCCTCTCCGCGGCCGATCTCTTCGCCAACTTGGGGCTCGTCAGCTACCTGCTTCTCTTCAACTGCAACCTCCTCCGCTTGAGTCACGTTCCCCCTGCCATTGTGGTGGCGGACTTGGACATTGTGGACTTGACCAACCTCAACAACTTGTTGTTGGAGTGGCAGGTCACCGTGGTGAAGATGTTGATCGGCGTGGTGTCGAACAAGGAGGTGGACGCGGAGAAATCCGTCGCCGACAGCGTGGTGCTCCAGGGTTTGCTCTACATGTTGAGCGACTCCGCCACCACCATCACTCCCGCATCCTACACCCCGGAGTTCTTTTTGCTGATTTTTAACAAGTTGACCAAGGTGTGTGACATGTGGTTGGGCTTTGTCAACAAGACGGACACCATGTCCACGTTGCGCACCAACCTCAACCGCTTCTTGAGCGACTTGTTCGTGCTTGCGTTGAACAATGACCGTCTTTTCATCGACGACTTGTATGTCACCAGCGAGTCCATCTTGATCCGCAGCAGGCGCTCCAAGTCGATCAGCTCCATCGATATGCGCTTGTCGTCGCCCTACAAAAAAGATCCCCGCCTAAGGTCAAATTCCATCACCCAGACCCCGCTTCTGGCGTTGCCCTCCATCTCGACGTCCACCAACAGTAACTATGTGTTGATGACCAAGCCGCCGCAGTTTCCTCAGGAACAGAAGCTCCAGTGGAACGGCTCCGCTATGTCGCTCTCCTCGTCACTTCCACCGTTGCAGAATTTGCAGGTTCCAAATCCTTCCTTGGGAAGCCCTTTGGGCGGCGGCGTTTCTTCTGGAAATCTGCTATTGCCTCCCCTCCGATCAACAGTAAAGAGCATTAGCGAGAACAATTTTACCGCGACAGAATAACAATTACGGCCTTCGAATACGTGTTTGGGTTATGATTAGCGCTTCAAAACATGACTTTATTTAATCGACTGTAGACCCCGCCGGGGGAAGCATCACAACTTGACATTTCTCTCGTACTTCTCCCTGTGTGTAGACTTCAACTGCCATGTATGCTCAACCTCTAGCAGGAGGAGGCTTGGACCGGCCTCTGTGTTTTTCTTGCCGAATTTTCTTTCGTAGCACGCTGATACGAGCTCCGTGGGAATGCATAGGGCGAACAGTGGTATCTTTTCCGTTTTTTTGTCTTCGCCGGCCGATGGAACGAACACTTGAGCGTTGCTGCAAAGAATTCCAATGAGATTTCCGTTAGTGTCGAAAAGTGCTCCTCCCGAAGATCCGTTCCAGCACAGACCAGAAGCGACAATCATGCACGGCATCTTATCCGCATTTGGGAAGGGGCGAGCATGGACTACGGCCGAAACAATTCCTTCCGAAGTGAGTGGCTCCAAGTGATGCTTGTTTAAGAAGAGGCCGTACCCCACGGTTCGGACCACATCGCCCTTGGCAATGTTTTCTCGATTGATGGTGGTGGTTTTCACGTGTGTGAGAAATAACTGGTTTTGTGGAGACATTCTGACAAATGCCAAATCGAGATTTTTGTATGGAATCACCACTTTATCGTCCAGTCCAAGCGTAAGCGTGCGCTCCGGTAAAAGAATTGAACATACCCCGTCTTGGGAATCGAGCCACGGTTGAAGCACATGTTGGTTTGTCACGATGGTATTCTGGTCTAGGAGAACGCACGAACCCCAGGAGTCTCCGGCTTTCAGCGATATCGTAACCGGTAGTACCGGGCCCGACGTGGTTGGAGGACTATCTCCAGTCAGGACGGAGAAAGAGGGAGGAGCAGGGACCGAAACTGCGGACAGCGAGTCTATGGTGGTTGTGACAGGTGTCTGTAGCGGAGGTAAAGGTGTATCTTTATTGGAATCCCGGAGCCTATGCCAAAGTTGTCGCCACAGGCACACCACCACCAAGTCGCCATCACCATTCTTTTTGCGCAAGTTGCCGATCACCAAACCGATGGACCGGCCCTCGGAATTGGCAACACCGCCTGCCATGTTCTCCAAATACTTGACATCAGAAAGATACCCGGATATTGCCGAGTCGCGCAACACACAGTTGATATGGCCAGATGACAAAAAATCAGCAAATGTCACGGGCACCGTAAAACTGAACGGAGTCGACCTTATAGTAAGGGGTGCAGGTACTGTTGTCGAGCCCAATTCCAAAGGCGAAAATGCCCAAGCCGCTTCGGAAGTGTAGAGACCTCCACACTGGAGTTTCACCACCTGAATCTGATGCAAAGATGCACTGGCTCCAGCATCGAGGGGGAAAAGGTTGAAGCCGTGCGTTAGCGCATCACTGAGATACAGGTAAAGGGGATCCGAGGGCAGGAAAACTGGGGCAGAGACTGCCACCAATGCGTCGTGCCATACAATGTCGTGATGGAGTTGCGGGGCCGCGACATGAATCCGAGGAAGCGGGAGCGGTAGGTGGCACACGGTCAAGCAGAAGGACTCGAACACAAACGATTCCACAATATTGACCACGTGAATTCCCGATACTCGGTCCAGGTCGGAGAGTCGGATACACACAGGGATGTAGAGCCACATGTGTTGGTGATTGTGGAGGCGTGGAGATTGGCGCGACATGTGCACCTCAACGCTGCACGTCGCACCGGTTGCGGTAATCTGCAGTATGCCGGTCCACTAGTTCCGGGTGGGAAACGGAAACCGGCGGTGAAGGCGCGACACTATTTGCAAGTAATTGGGTTCGTTGTCCACAGTCAATACCCCGTGACGGATCATAAAGTCAATCAAAACCAACGCACAGTTAGGCTTGAACTCACCGCGCATGATGGAGTCCCGGATCTCGTTGATGTTCATAAGAGCAAAGCTTTCTGCCTCTCCATCCACCGGCCGTGGCACGTGATCGGTTTCCGACTCAAACGCAATGTCGTAGATGTACTCCACTTCCGGTTGCGGTGGGCCCTGGGGCCCCGATGGTTGGCAGAGGTATGACACCACGCCAGTAGCCACTGCATGCGATTCTACAAACGCACTGTCCAAGCCCGCCTCCTCGTAGCACTCTTTCACCACGTTCTCCCATATGGTGTACGGATGTGCCAACCCGCCTGCGACGGTGTTGTCTAGCATACCTGGGTAGGTGGACTTGGTGGCAGAACGGCGGGGAATCCACATTTTGATGATGTTATCGGTTGTTTTTGCGGCAGGAATGTAGCCATTGATGTGCACGCCGTAAGTCACCACACCCATGAGCACCGATGCGGCCCGCTCCATAAGCACATATGGCACTGTGTGCGGGTGGTAGACCGTGTAGAGTTCGGCGCGCCATGCGCGCGCCAATTCCGAGTCTTCCAGGCGGAGTGTTTCTGCCACTTCGGCGAAAGCAGCATTGCGCGCGTCAAATTCAGTCAAGTGAGGTGCGAACGCGACCGAGCGACGGCCGGGACTGCGGGCAAAACAGTGCGGAAAGCGCGCGAGTGTGTTGGCGATCTCGGGCGGGATGTAGCCGAGAAGAGTTCCGTCATGGGCAAGAAAGTGACAGAAAAAGTCGTCCTTGGCGGGGAATGAGTCCACTTGCTCAACAATGGGAAGAAATGTCATGATGCGAATTTCTCAAGGGGAAGGGAGTAGCAGTTGGGGCAGATGCACTGGTGTAGAATGGCACTAGCACTGGAGGAAGGTTGGGGTGGAGAGTGAGGGAAAGATCTAGTTGGGCTTGGCGCGATTTGGCACTGCACTACCGTACATTTGTTTGTTTGCACCCACTGGGATTTGTGGGCGGACGGTGTGAGCTGTTTGAGATTGTTGACTTTTGCGTGAATATTTCACCGGTTTTATCGCTTAATTTGGGGTGGGATTTCGGGAATTTAGAACTGATTTAGAGCCTGATTAAGATTTTTGCGTTTTTGGTGGCGGCTTCCGTTGAAGGTGTGCTGATATCTTGCCGCTGCCTTACCGGCACTGATTCGAGAAAATTATACTCTAATGTAATTTCATTCCCCCGGCCACCGCCTATTGTGGTTTACCTCCACTAGTGGTTCTGACGCGGGTCAATATACAGCGCGACCGACGCGTGACCCCTAATTCCGAATAACCACAAACATGACCCTGGCGAATACAAAAAAAGTAATCAAGAAAAGTTAAGAAGATTCAAGAATCCCTCGATATGCCGCCATGCACAAGTGATTACGTGGACAATCTATCCACAATGGCATATTTATGCACGCGGATCGGCAATCCCGGTAGACGGTGCCCGTTTGGGTTGTGCACGTCCGCCCCGTGACCCGTTGTTTACGTATTTTTGTTCCGCGATCAACTTCTATTTCCCATCAAATCTTACCAGCATGTCAGAAACCACTGCGGAGACGGTTATCGAACATGTCCCATCCGCAGATATCGTGGTGGAACTGCCAGATTTGCATACTGAAAATGTGGAGGCCAAGAAGGAACACGAAAGCTCCCACGGTGATGGGGCGGCTACCGGGGCTGTAAATGACGAGGGTGACGCAGCAAAAGATGGCGAGGTGGCTGCAAAAGATGGCGAGGTGGCTGCAAAAGATGGCGAGGTGGCTGCAAAGACACAGGAGCCAGAAAAACAGCAGGCGGCTAATGTCTCTGCTAAGACGGTTGATGTGGGTACCGCCCCGCGGTCGCCTACACCCTCGGTGAGCTCCGTGCTGAGCATGGAGTCCACGGAAAGGCTCATCAAAAGCTTGTCGACACACCAATTGGGCGGAGCTGACGATGCCATCGAGCCATTGCCTCCGGCGACGACAACAACGCTAGCGTCACCAGCGCCACCAGCGCCGCCACAAACACAAACAATGCCAACGACAACGAGCAGTCCAACACATAGCGCATTTCACGGCCAAGCAAGTGGAACAGCATCTACACAAACGGGAGGCGCGCTACCTAAAAACGACAAAAAGCCGGTGCGATTTACCGTGCGCAAGGTGTCGCGCGACACAGGAGAGACCGCGGTGGCGGCGCCGGAGACACGGGAGTACTTGTACGGCAACATTCCGGAAAACCGGGTGCGGGCGCAGGACCGCAAGAACGGCGACAAGGTAACGCAGCTACAGCACAGCCAGCGCAAGCACGCGGAGTACACCGCGCGGGTGGAGAAGATCAACAAGGAGATTGAGTTTCTCACGAACTTGCTTCCGCCATACAATGTGGAGATCGACTATGCTACGCGCACCAAGATCACTCGGGCGATCGAGAAGTTGCGGATGAAACAGGACGAGGTGGAGAAGAAGAAGTATACGTTGGGGATCACCATCAGCCGGTTATGGCGAGAGCACGATGAGAGTGCGATCTGGGTGCGGTCTGTGAGCAACCAGTGAGGGATAGAGAGAGAGAGAGAGAGAGAGAGAGAGAGAGAGAGAGAGAGAGAGAGAGAGAGAGAGAGAGAGAGAGAGAGAGATTCCTCATTAATATGGATTAAATTAAATGGACGGCCCGAATAGACAATACACATCACTGGCCACCGGCATCGAGTAACCACCTCACTTCTTGATGAGCTCCGCCGCCAACGTGCTCACCACGCTCGCCTCCGCCAACGACGCATCCGACTCATGGCTGTTGTCCGCGCGCGACACCTCCACAAACGACAGGTACAACCCCGTGAGCTCCAATAAGTCCGCGATGGAGTCCGGGCGCAAGTCGTAGATAAGCTGCTGGAACGAGTGCAGCTTGAGCAACCGGATCAGCAACTTGTTGTCGGCCAAGAACTTGAGCAAGTGGCGGTGGAACTTGGATGCCAGGTATGGTGCATTGTCAAAGTGCGGCAGAATGAACCGGCGCCCGTAGTCCACGCCCGCGCCTCCGCCCACGCCCACACCGCCCGCGACGCCCGCGCCCAACCCGCTGCCTCCGCCCGCATCAAGCCGCCGGAACTTCTTCGCCTTAGGCTCGTCGCCGTCGTCGTCGCCTTCCATCGCGTCCGCGCCCATGGCCCCGCCCATGGCTAACCCCAGCGCGCTGTAGTTGCTGCCGTACAGCATGTACTGGCCGCCGGGGTACGGACCCGCACCGTACGCCATGGGCCCCGCACTGTCCATCGGAAGCGCGCGCGTGGTGTTGAGCAGCTCCTTGGAGAGCTTGTGCGTCTTCAAGTGCTCGCTCAACTTCTTGGGCAGGCCCTTGTCCGACGGCATGCGGGTGATGATCTTGCCGCAGTAGTCGCACACCGCCATGTTGGGGTCGCTCAGGTCCTGGACAAACCACGTCCACACCCACAGCTTCTTCTTGGCCCCGAACTTCTGCCCGGGCCGGTTCTTGCGCTCGCGCTTCTTGTCGTCGCCCTTTTCCGCGCCCGCCTGTGCGCCGGAAACCCCACTGGCGCCCGAGTTGGCCATCGCGGCCCCGCTGTTATTGTGGCTGTTGCTGCCATTGCGCATCGTGTTGCCGCCGTTGTGGTTGTGGTTGCTGTTATTGCTGTTGTTGGTGGTGCTGTTGCTGTTGTTGCTGTTGTTGCTAGCGGTGTTGATGCTGTTATTGCTGTTGTGGTTGTGCGTGTTGATGGCGCTGGCGTTGTGGCCGCTGGTATTGTTGGCGTTGGTCGTATGGCTGGTGCTGCCATTACTGCTGCCGCCATTGGAGTTGGACGGATTCGCGCCGGGCGATGGATGCTGCAAATGGGGCGGAAGATGCTGGCGGTGGAATTGCTGCTGGAGTTGGTTGGGCACAAGCCCAGCGATTCCGTGCTGCAGAAGACTCTGTTGGTTGTACGAGGGAAACGCGAGGGGGTTGGTTCCAGAACCGGGGTTGAAGTAGCTCATGGTGATGGTTGACCGGAACTGGCGCTGCAAAGAAAAACGGGGGTAAACACGGGGGCCACCGGCCACGGCGCACCGGGGTTGGGCCTGTGTGCACACCCGCACCTTCGCCCATCCAAAGCCCGGGTGGCAGGGACGACTGCATCACCGGTACAAACGCCGGCGGTGGGGTATGGGTGGGGTTTGCCTAATGGGGAAAAAGAAGCGGTGTTTCAAATGGGTAGGGACCCATGTTTTTTTGTCTGTTTGTTTTTCATTTTTCCGGGCGGGCGCCGGATCCACGGTGGCGGCAACCGCCGCAGGTTGCACCGGAAACGCCAACAGAGTTCGGGACCAGGCGTCGGAACTGTGCACGTGATCCAGCACGTGTTGTGCTGGCCCGCGGGTCGCAAGGGGTTCCTACCAGCACCCTGCAACACTGTATCCGTCACGTTTTTTTTTTTTGTTTTTGTATTTTTTCTATTATTTCTCGCCTAATTTTCGATGATGCAGGTGGCCATGTCGTTGCTATGATTGCACTTTCATTGTGTTGCTGTCATAATAGGTGGAATATTAGATTCAATCCTAAACCCGCACCTCCGACCATATCTGCGACAAAACGTTTGGGTGACCCCATTGACATTTACCCCCATCCTTTGGCTTTTCCGTGGCCACCACTGTCCCCCTTTCCTCGGCGTTTGACTTCTGGCATCCTCTAGGTGTCGGCATTCATCATGTCGCAGTCATGCTAGTGCAAACCGCGGCGTTCCCCTTTGGGATGCGAGCCCCAGCGATATCTGCACCTCTATGCACGCGCGCGCTTCTTTGACAAGTAACTGCGTCAGGCGCTCTCCAACTCGGCGCATTAGGCGCCTTCTATAATAATTAGACGCCTTTCTATGACCTGCTGTGCTGGCTCAGCCTCGCTCCTAAGCCGGATATCTTCAAGTCATTAGCCTGTGACGCATTATTACGTCTCGGGCGCTGGCTCCCAGCGTTATTATCATCCCAATACGTTTCGCAGCCAGCGTCAGGCCTCATTGTCACCACCTCATATATAGCCCGAAACTCGCTGGGTGCTTTCCGATTTTTTTCCCCACCTCAATTCTAACTACAAAGACAAGCCTTCCCAACCCTCGTTCATCCGAACCAGCCCAACGCAAACACCCCACCCCAGTCATTCTTTCACTACCTCACCATCAGTCGCTCATTATGCAATTCTCTCTCTTTCTTTCCCTCTTCACCTTCTTCTGCGTTGCAGCCGCGGCACCAGTGGAGCTTGGGAAGCGTGGCGTCCGTGTCATCAAAATCACAAAAACGGTAGACAATACCGTCACAAACACCAATGTGGTGGCCGCACCCACCGTGACATTTACCGACTACCTGACTTCCACTGTCACTGTCACCACCACCCACTACACATCCACTTACACCTCCACCATTTTCGGTCAGCTCTACACTTACACCAGTGTATATGAGACGCCGGTGACCTACACCACTGCTGTTGCTGCGACTGCGGAAACCACAAATACCCCATCTGTCACCACCCAAAGTCCAACCACGACGAGCCTTGCTTCCGCTATTGCCTCGACCACGACCGGTTCTGCTTCAACTTCTTCTGCTTCAACTTCTTCTGCTTTAATTTCTTCTGCTTCAATTTCTTCTGCTTCAATTTCAACCACGTCGTCCACTTCAACTTCGCCTACTGCGACTACCGTTGATACCACCACCACCGCAGAATCTACTTCTTCCAAGACTACTCTTGCAGCTGCCTCTGTGGTGGTGTCTCTGACTTACATTGCGCAAACCAGTGCACCTGTTGCTTCCACCACAACTGATGTTGTCGATGTGATTTCGGCCGCAACTACTGCTCTTGCTGAGCCTTCAACTTCCGGCAGCTGGGTCCTCGAAGATGTGCTGACATCTACTGCTTCGGGCGTCTGTTACGTGGATTACGATTACTACTTGACAGACTACACTGAAACCGTCACATCCACCACCACCTTCTACTCCACTATCACCATCTAGTCGCGAGACCTGTATCATAGGTCTTCCGGCCAAACTAATCTAATATATGCAGTTAACGTATATCATCGTAGCAGTAGAATTAATCCACGGTTGGTTATCAACGATATATTCTTTGGGAGTTGCATGGTTGAAAATGGAATGGTCTTCAGCTTACGTAAGGTGGTGTGGTCTGCATCTTTTGTCAGGTGGCGCGCGCCAAACAAATGACTGAAATGAGCGGTGTATTGGTCAGCCGGCCGAATGTGGTAATCTCCGCGCGCGCAAAAGGTTCCATGCATTTCTAGAAATTTCTGGTATCGCCCCTATGGGTGCAAATTCTCGAATCTTCGAATTGCCACACCGACTATATAGCCACGCCACACGCTTGGTTTCAGTTTTTATTTTTCATCATCAATCAATCAATCAATCAATCAATCAATCAATCAATCATACCTTTCAATGTTTGCCATTAACAACTCTCCATACAACTTTGTCAACTTGTTGGACACCTTACAAAGCTTGCATGAATTCCAGCAACAGCAAATTCAGTTGCAGGCACAAGAAACCAGACCTAAGATTGTCAAGAAGGTTGAAACGGAGGACTCTTTCCAGATTCAAATCTTCAAGAAGTCTGGTAACTTCAACTCTTACGAAGTCAGGGTGTTGAGAAACAACTACCCCTTCTCCCACCAAAAGAGTAACTTGGTGAATCTTGTGATCGAGTCACCTGAGGACCAATTCAAGAAGGTTTTCCAATTCAGCCTTGATGATATCGAAGTCAGTCAAATCGACTGGAAGTACCACGAGGCTCAGAATGTTTTGGTGTTGAATGTGCCTAAGAAGGTGCGTTACTGTTCTGACGACTACGCCAACACATTCCTCACGAGCCTCCTTGGTGTTCCTCAACACCAATTGCAATTACCTACATGCAACTCTGCCTCGCAGTGCCAGAAGTCTCGCCTGGAAGAGAAGTCTGAAAAAAGACAGGAAAAGGAACTCAGAAGACAGGAACACGAACGCAGAAAGCAAGAATATGAACGTAAGAAGCAAGAGCTCAGAGAGCAAGAGAAGGAACTTAAAAGACAAGAGAAAGAGCTCAGAAGACAGGAAGATGCTCAAATTGCGGCTGCTCGCAAGGCTGAAAGAGAAAGGAAGGCCGAGGCTGAGGCCGCCAGACGCGAGGAGCAAGCCAGAAAAGCTGAAGAAGCCAGAAAAGCTGAAGAAGCCAGAAAAGCTGAACAAGCCAGACAAGAGCACGCGAGAAAGGTTGCCGAAGAAAGAGCAAGAAGAGAAACCATTGTCAGAGAGAGAAAGGAACGCGAAGAGAAGGCACAAAGAGAAGTTGAGCACATGAAGCAAATTGCTCAACAGCAGGAATTCCTCAGGCAACTCTTCGGTGCCAATGTGATCTCTTTCAAAAACCTGGCCCAATCCGAATCTACGACCGAAACCCCCAAGCCCGCTGAATCCACAAAGCAAAAGTACGAGCTTAACAGTGAGGTTGAACTTTCCGAGTCTGAGTCGATTGTCTCGGACCACGAGCTCGACACTCCATCTGTCACTGCATCTCCTGTCTCTAGATCTGTTTCGCCATCTAAGCGTTCCAATGAGGATGATGACGATGAACTGAAGAAGTTGCACAAGCATCCTTCGTTGGAAGAAGTGGAGGACGAAGAATTTGTCATGTTCAGAAAGAAGTTTGACCACTAATTTCATTTTTTCATAGCTAATGCATTTATAAAACAGTTATTATTTTAACAATCCTGTAGAACCTTTATCTCCAGAAATCGGGTGCGCATTTATGATTTTTGTCATTGCAAGCAATGTTACAAATATAACCCACTACATACTTTGGAAAAAAAAAAATACAGCGACAGTTTTTTGTGAATGAAACTTCCATCTAGCTGAATTTCACCTTAGAACTTACTGGCCACCAGACTTTCCCCCTAAAATTTCCTTGTCGACAGGCAGATTGTCGGTGGTGTCATCTTTCTTGTCTAATGCCTGCATAATCAACAGTCACATATCACCACTTCTCCATGAACTCAATTGCGGTTATCGGAGGAAATGGCTTTTTAGGCAGAAAAATCTGTGAGGTGGGCGTCCGCCTCGGTTGGAATGTTACGTCATTATCCCGTTCCGGGAAAGCTCCGACACCTGTGTCGTATCTGGACAATGCATGGATCTCCAAAGTTCAATGGGCCCAGGCGGATCTCTTCCAACCGGAATCGTATAAAACCCACTTGGTGGGGAAAGCTGCGGTGGTCCACTCCGTGGGAATCTTGTTTGAAAACCAATCGTACAAGCAGGCGGTGAATTCCAACTTCAATTTCTTGAACGACATGCAGAACTTGGGAAACATGTTGAAGGGCTCTAACCCCATGGCCCGGGACACGCATCTGACATATGAGGCGATCCAAAGAGACCTGGCGGTGCTTCTTGCCGATGCATACTTGGGAGTGACGGAAAAGGATTTCAGTCCCACGTTTGTCTACATCTCGGCTGACAACAAGCCACCTTTGGTACCTGAGGGATATCTCACGACCAAGCGGGAAGCAGAGTTTGAGCTTTCCTGCAAGAAAGGTTTGCGTTCTATTTTGATGAGACCAGGTATGATGTACGACGAGAGCGAGCTGTTGAGCAACAACCGTAAGTTGCTCTCCAAGTTTTTGGATTTGGGGTACAAGGTGAAAAGTGGCGTCTTAGGCGACGGAATTCCGGTGTTGAACGCGTTGGTGAGACCTCCAGTATCGACAGAGAAAGTGGCGTTGAAGATTTACGAAAAGATTGGCGATCAGCAGTTTTCAGGGGTGGTTCCGCTTGAGCAGATTGCGAAGTTCTAGAGGTGCCGCAGTGAAACCAATGACAATTTATGAGCGCTGAGGTAGAAAAAATTATGAATATCAATAAAAAGTATGATTCTGTCGACAGTCGGGAGAACTCCGGAAGAAGAATCTGGGCGACGTTGCTACCGCAAAGTGTGGCTGTACACATAGTCTCTAAGTGGGAGTGTTGCACGCTGGTTACATCCGCTCAATGACAATTTATGAATTATTCTATAAACCGTCCACTGTCTACGTCAACATGCACTAGACCCCATAACTGTACCCGGCCACCTGTTGGTTTTTCTTGCGTAATAAATACTTCCGGGTCTCGTCACCAATAAAAACAGTGCTGGTAATGATCAACAAGGTGAACAAGTCGCCCAAGGTCAAGGCCTCTGTCTGAAACACCGACTGGAAAAATGGAACGTAGATGGCACACAACTGGCCAATGAGCGACCCCAAAACCGAGAAGTTGAACATCTTGTTGGTGAGGCCCAACTCGAAGATCGATTTCGAGTAGTGGCGGCACGACAAGGCGTTGAACATATCGTACATCACGAAACATGTAAAGGTCATGGTGGTGTCACGGGCGGTGATCACATTATCTCTCATCTCACGCACGAAGATGTACAACGTACCGATGATGATCATGGCTGCACTCTGCAACACCCGCTTGATCACCTTTTCGGTGAGGATCTTGTCGTTTCTTCTGCGGGGCGGCTTGCTCATCACCTCATGGTCGACCGGCTCCACACCCAAAGACTGGGCCGGCGGGCCGTCCATCAAGATGTTGATCCACAAGATCTGCATCGCATTCAATGGGTTGGGGAAGCCGAAGAACGTGGACAACGCGATCAACGACAACGCGGCGATCGACGTGGACAACTGGAACGTGACAAAGTTCTGGATGTTGTAGAAAATGCCCTTGCCCTCCTCGATGGCGCTCAAAATGGTGGAAAAGTCGTCGTCGGTAAGCACCATGTCCGCGGCCTCCTTGGCCACGTCGGTACCGTTTTTGCCCATCGCAATACCGATGTCGGCCAACTTCAACGCGGGAGCGTCGTTGACACCGTCCCCGGTCATGGCCACAATGTCGCCGCGTCTCTGCAACGCCTTGACGATGGTGACCTTGTGCTCGGGCGTGGTGCGGGCAAACACCGACACGTTGTGGATGGCGTGACTCAAACTCTCCTCGTTCAACTTGTCCAACTGGTCGCCGGTCATGATGGCGTCGGACGAAGACACGGGGATGCCGATCTGGCGCGCGATGTTGGCGGCGGTGGTGGGCGAGTCGCCAGTGATCATGATCACATGCACGCCGCCCTTCATCAACATGGCGATGGACTTGCCTACGTTGGGGCGCGGCGGGTCCTTCATGCCCACCAAGCCGCAGAACACCAAGTCGGACGGGCGCGCAATGTCGTCATCCGCCGCGTACTTCTGGTTGTTGCGGGCAAAGCCCAACACCCGCAAGCCCTCCTGGGCCAACAACACGGAGTTGTGGTGGATCTGCTCGCGCACCGCGTCGGTCAATGGCTTGGGGGTGCCGGTGTGGTCCAAGTAGCGCGTGGACAAGGCCAACACCGCCTCGGTGGCGCCCTTGACGTGGGTCTCGCATTTGGACAAGTCGCCGCTGTGCACACACACGGCCATGAACTTGCGGGTCGACAGGAACGGCAACTCGCACACGCGAGGTTTGGTGCCGCGTGCATCGTCGAGGCGGAAGTGGGCCAAGCACTCCACGAGCGCAATGTCCAGCGGGTTGCCCACGTGCTTGCCGTTTTCGGCGCTGTAGCGGGCGTTGTTGCAGAGGTTGCCGGTCTCCAACACCTTGGCGATGTTGGGGGTGAGCGCGTGGTGCAACGACGCGTCCAGCATCTTCTCCACCGCCAAGAACGGGCTGGCCACGGACGCGGACTGCGAGTAGTCAAACGCCCACACCTTGGTCACGGTCATGTGGTTCTGGGTCAAAGTGCCGGTCTTGTCGGAGCAGATGACGTTGACGGAGCCCAAGGTCTCCACGCTGGGCAAGCGGCGCACGATGGCCTTGCACTTGGCCATGCGCAACACGCCGAGCGCCAACGTCACGGTGACGATGATGGGCAAGCCCTCGGGGATCGCGGCCACCGCCAACGACACGGAGATCTGGAACATGTCCAACCACGCGCGGCCCTGCAAAATGCCCAACAAGCAGATGATGCCGATCACGCCGAAACTGAACACCAGGAGGTCCTTGCCCAACTTGTCCATCGCCTGCTGCAACGGCGTCTTTGGTTTTTCAATCTCCGCCATCATCTCGAACACCACGCCAAACTCGGTTTGCGCGCCCGTGCCCACCACGATGCCCAGGCCGTGGCCGTCGCGCACCAACGTGCCCATGAACGCGACCGAGGTGCGGTCGGTCACGGCCAAGTCGCCGGGGCCAGACTTGGCCACCGGCTCGGCCAGTTTCTTGACGGGGCGGTTTTCGCCGGTCAAGTTGGACTCGTCGATCAGGAGGTGCACCGCCTCCGTCAACCGGATGTCTGCGGGGATGCGGTCGCCCTGGGCAAAGTGCACCAAGTCGCCCGGAACAAGCGCGGACGCCAACACACTGGAGGTGTTGCCGCTGCGGGTCAACTTCGCCACCGCGGGCACCAACTTGTTCAACGCCTGGATACTCTGTTCCGAGCGGTACTCTTGCACGAACCCCACCGTTACCACGATGGTGATGGCCAAGGTGATGGAAATGGCGTCGTCCACGTTGCCCATCCAGAAACTCACCACGGCCGAGCCGATCAACAAGAGAATCAAGGGGTCGGAGTAGAACGACGCGATGAACTTCATCGCCAACAGCTCTTCCTCCTCCAGGCTCAACTCGTTGACGCCGTGGATCAGCCGCCGGTTGAGGATGTCCTGGTTGGACGACAAGCCGGTTTTGGCGTCGGAGCGGAATTGCGACACGGTGTCGGCCGCGGACATGGAGGCGTACTGTGCGGACGGCGTGCTCTGCAGAGGCGCCGCGTGGCCCATCAAGAACGGATTGTCGCTCATATTGGGGAGCTGGGCCGGATAATGAAAAAACGCCGGTTGTTTGTTCGGCGCGCGAAATGGGTGGAGGACCGTGGAGGATGCAAGGGGAGCGCGGCGGAAACGAGGCACGGCGCGGAAAAAAACGGGGGGAAGGCGGTTTTCGGGGAGTTCGGGGCAGGTGGTTTTGCTGGGTGGTGCAGATGGGTCCGGTTGGGTTGTTTTCGCCGGGAAAAGTGGAGGTGGCTTGTTGGGGGGGAGTGGTGGGTGTGCAGGATGTCGGAGTTACTGTTCGCGACAGGTGTCAAGAGGTGCAACACAGGAGGGACGGGTGTTTTGCGGTTCACACGGGGAGATGGGCGGGGCTGGGGCGGCGGGCATGTCGGTTTAGGTTTTTTTTTGGTTTTTTGGTTGGTTTGCCGGCGCTATTTTTGGCGGTGCCATTTTCGCCAACGCGGTGGAGACTGTATGGGCCGTACGAGTCCTGAATACTGTATGCGGCGAAGATGCGGCGACTCCGTAGGCGACTCCAGGAACATCAGTACCTCCAGAACGTCAGTACCATTAACTCTAGTTCCATTGGCTCCATCAGCTCCATTACAGGACGAGGATCTCGGGTCTTAGACCATTACAGGATGAGGGTCTCGGGTCTTAGCCGTCAGCTACTGAAGACTGGTGGTACGCACGGTCTCTACTGAATTAGACAGATATTTCTGTGCGCGGCGTTAGTGCTGCGGTGATACAGTAGGTTATCCGCAGTGACTTGATAGATGCTTTGATGCGTTTACTTGCTGATAATAAAGCTCATCGATTGAAGCCTCAAGATGTTTATGAGTCATTGGTGTATTTTGTTCATTGATGTATTTCGGTCATTGGTGTAAATTGGAAGTAAATTGGTGTCCTTGGAGTAAATTGGTTGATCCATTGGTTGTTTCATGTCATTAAATGAATGAAGGTGAATGTGGTTGGCAGGTGATGACTGAGAAGCAGCGGAATCGAGAATAACGATATCGATTGAATGCATGTGTTTTCAATTACCTGTTAAATCAACTATCTATACGCTTCAATCCCGTTAGATCCACTGTCTATACACTTCTATTACATCCAGTTAAATCAACTGCTTTGTCTTGCGGGTCGGCCGCACCTAACTGGGTATCCCATCTCTTCTCACATTGTTGATTCTCCTATCTCTCTGATTGTCCGCTCTCTACACCATAAAAACAGTAACGTACATTCCATGGTGCCACTAAAGGTGCGGCGCCTGTCTTCAAGCAGACCACTTCTTGAACTGGTTGATCAATCCGTTGGTGGAAGGGTCGTGCGAGCTAACATCCTTGGCATCGTCCAACTCGGAACCAATGGCCTTAGCCAACACCTTGCCCAACTCAACACCCCATTGGTCAAACGAGTTGATGTTCCAGATAGCACCCTCGGTGAAGGTGACGTGCTCGTAGTACGCAATCAACGCACCCAAAGCAGCAGGGGTGATCTTTTGCGCCAAAATAGACGTGGTTGGCCTGTTACCAGAGAAAACCTTATGTGGCACCAAGCCGCCCTTGGCACCCTCGGCCTCAACCTGGGCCTCGTCCTTACCCACCATCAAAGCCTCGGCTTGAGCAAAGAAGTTGGATGCCAACATTCTCTGGTGCAAGTTGTTCTCGATAGGGTTGTGCGATTGCGCCGCCAAGATGAAGTCGGAAGGAATCAACTTGGTACCCTGGTGCACCAATTGGAAGAAAGAGTGCTGGGCGTTGGTGGCGGGCTCACCAAACAAGATGGTACCGGTTTGGTAGTTGGTGAAGGAGTTTCCTCTGGTGACAGACTTACCGTTGGATTCCATCGACAACTGTTGCAAGTAGGCAGGGAATCTGTGCAAGTATTGGTCGAATGGCGCCACCAAGTGGGTTTGGGCACCGAAGAAGTTGTTGTACCACACGGACAAGATACCGCCGAGCACGGGGATGTTGTGCTCCAATGGGGCGGTGGTGAAGTGGTGGTCCATCGCTTGCGCACCCTTCAAGAACGCATCAAAGTTTTCGAAACCAATGTAGATCGCCACAGACAAGCCGATGGCTGACCACACCGAGTAACGGCCACCCACCCAGTTCTCGAAACCGAACATGTTCTTGGTGTCAATGCCGAACTTGGACACCTCCTCCGCGTTGGTGGACAACGCGGCAAAGTGCTTGGCAATGTGGCTGGGGTCCTTGGCCTTCTCCAAGAACCAGGTCTTACCGGAGTTGGCGTTGGTGCAGGTCTCGGCGGTGGTAAACGTCTTCGACGCAATCAAGAACAAGGTGGTCTCCTGGTCCAAGCCCTTCAAGGTCTCGGCCAAGTGCGTTCCGTCAATGTTGGACACAAAGTGCACGTTGAGGCCTGGTTGGGCGTACGCCTTCAATGCCTCGGTCACCATTACCGGGCCCAAGTCGGAGCCACCAATGCCGATGTTCACCACATCGGTGATCTTCTTGCCGGTGTAACCGGTCCACTTGCCGCTTCTCACCTCGTCGGAGAACTCCTTCATGTGTTGGAGCACCGCGTCCACCTCGCCGGCGGTGTCCACACCGTCAACCTTCATCACCTTCATGTCTCTGTTTCTCAATGCCGCGTGGTACACCGCTCTGACCTCGGTCAGGTTGATCTTTTCACCGGCAAACATGGCGTCTCTCAACTTGTCCACGCCGGCCTCCTTGGCCAACGCAATCAATTGGGTCTTGATCTCGTCGTTGATGATGTTCTTGGAGAAGTCGAACAAGATCTCCGAGTCGTCGAAGTTGGTGAACACCTCGGAAAACTTGGCAAATCTTTCGCTGTCATTGGCAAACTCGTCCTTGACCTTCAAGGACTTGCCGGTGGACTCGTAGGTGGCCTCGAGTTTTTTCCACGTAGGCAATTCGGTAGAAAGATTAAAGGAAGAAAACGAAGACATTTTGTGTGGCGCCGGAAAAGAAGAGAAGTGGGTGTCTTTTATGTCGCTGGGCCAAATTAATCCCTCCGGCCCAAATTCGGTGCACCCCCGCCCTTCGGTCAGGTGAGCGCCCGTAACCGCATACGTCGAAGCACACCATTTGCACCACGCACGCCGGAGGTTTTTCCGGGGTTTTTTTCCTGCGGTCGGCAAGATGTCCTGTAGGATTCCATAAGCGCATGGACCGTTGTTTTGGAAGTTGCTTTCACTGTTGCTTTGGTGGTCATTGCCGTGGCCATGGACTTCTGGAGTGGTGGAGGAGGTACTGATGTGACGTCCTGACGGTGCGGACAACGGTCCGCCTTGACTAAGCTGGGCCGCACCCCTGGTGGACTAGACTGTATAGACTACTAACCATTACAGGCGGGATGCAGGCCGGAGGTAGTTGACAAAGAGAAACGGGAATATGGCTGGGGAAGAGTAGTGGCGTGGAATCGGACGTGGGGATGTTACCTTCTGGTGAGTCGTTTTCTGCTGGTGAGTTGTTACCTTCTGGTGAGTTGCTGGAGCAGTTTATTGAATGGCGGGTGTAGCTGCAGAGGCAGACTGTAGATTGATGTATTTTACGGGAAAACCTCAACTGACATATTGGCTCATAATGCGGATCAGAACCGCAGATGAATCTAGATGCTCTCCCCGCACTGTAAAATGGGACGGGGGGCACGGAACAACCAATGAGACGATGATAAGCAGAGTGGAGGAAAGCTCCAAACCCGAGCACTGAGACATGGCCGGATTTGCGAAACGGTCAAACGAAGGTAATACAAAAGAAAAAAAAAAGAAAGAAAAAGATCTAACAATACCGATGTGCCCTTTGCCATTTGATGGCCCCATGTCACCACAATCAACCATGGGGCAAGCGGAGGTGCAGAGGCATAATGCAAAATGGACATAATGGGCCACTATACAGTGAAGTCGCAGTCATTTGCGCGAACAAACTCATCTTCACACTTTTACATAATGGTATTGGCCTCGCGGTGGGCCGAAGAAGAGACTCTCGTCAAGGAAGCGATCCAACAAGATTCCAAGGCGCAGCGCGTTGCCGAGTCACCAAAAAAAACCAAGGCATTGCCGTCCAAATGGGCTGATGCCGACGATAAAGCAGAGACTAAGGAGAAACCAGAAAATAAGGAAAAGCCCAGCCGGCGCCGAAAGAGCGATGCCCGGACGAGACCAAATGGCGATGTGAGCCAAGTGACGGAAAAGTTGGCCAGTCTTGGCCACGGAAAGCGTGGGCGCGGCAACAAGGACCAGACCCAGAATCACACCCAGGGCCATAATCAGGGTCATAGGAGGGATACCGGCCACAGGGACTCCAGAGACCACAGAGACTCCAGAGACCACAGAGACTCCAGAGACCACAGAGATCACAGAGACTCCAGAGACCACAGAGACCACAAAGACTCTAGAGACTCCAGAGACTCCAGAGACTCCAGAGACTCCAGAGACTCCAGAGACTCCAGAAGCAATCTCAAGGAAAGAAACAAACAGCCTCAGGGTGACGTTCTCCATGAAAAAGGACCAGTCACCGAGGCTGCCCGGTCTCTTGCGTCGCGCATCGGCCAGCCTGCGCAAGCTGGCAAGTACTTGACTCCCGGCCAGAAGCGCGAAGCGAAGTTAAGAGAAGAGCGGGAAAAGAATGCTGAAAAGAGCAGGCAGGCGGAGGCCGAGAAGGATGCTCGTCTCCAGCAAGAGGTGCGGGACTTGTTTGAGAAGATGTCGGACAAGTCGACCAGCTGGGCCGATATGGAAGATGATGAGTATTAGATAATAAACGATAGGAAGGGAGAAAGAGAAGTAGATTTCTTGTTATAGACAACATCCTCCTTACAGACATCGAAGGACTAAGTCAAAAGGGGCAGATGCCATCGGCCATTCTCATTCGCACCAGTACCGATTCGGCCACAATGCCATGCGCCAAACTGCACTTGAATGTCCGTCTTCTGTTATCTTCCTTTTTGCACCCCATTGTCATCGCCCATTAATATCACACATTACTTTTGCCATCCTCTCCTTCTCAAATTTATCACTCTCACTCTCTCTCTCTCATTCTCTGTCACTCTGATTCTCTCTCACTCTCACCCTCTCCCTCTCTCGCACTCTCTCTCACTCGCACTCTCACACCGCGCGCCCCACCCACATTAGCCCACTCTACGCACATCTACCATCCTCCATTCTTCAAACCTACCGTCCCTCCACCCAAATCTCGATTTTTATTTCCCTCTCCCTCAATTCCTTTCTCCCTGCGTCACTCTCGTCTCTACTACTATATCATGTGGAGACCCAATCTCTCCTTCCTCCGGTGCTACCACTACCAGCTGCAACGCCAGCATATTATCCGCCAGTTGCAAAACAACCGCAACATCGCCCCCGGCGCCATCCAAACTCGCACTCTGCTTAATTGGGGAACAGTTCTTCTTCTTGTGGCAGCCTCCAGCTCCACCACCATGGCGCTCTACTTGGGAGTGGAGGTGTACCGCACCTACAAGGCAGAAGAGAACAGAACCCGCACGGTGTTTCTCCCACTCTGGATCAGCTTCGACTGGCCATACCAACGGCGGTACGCTTTCCCTGCCCACTTGAAATACGTCGATCCTGCCTTTGGCCGTCACATTGCCGCCACAAACGACTTTGTCCCCGACTTGTTGGACCACGACGTGCAGTACCAGGTGTTGGATACGCTCTTGCGGCTGAAGACCGCCCGAGACCTCTTTGGCGTGCCGTTTTCGTTGCGGTCAGACGAGGGCGGTTTCTCCGTCTGGGTCGAGCCCAGATGGCCGCTGGTGCACGGGCCGCAGGTGGAAATCGCCAAGCACGACGGAAAGTTGCGGTTCCAGTGGAAATGGGATATCAAGCCTATCAAGTTCTCGTCCATCGACGGGTTTGTTACGGCGTTGGGCATCAAACTCGACCGCATCGACCCGGATCCAGAAATCAAAACCCACGAAAACAGCAGCGGCAGAGTGCACGAGGTCAACCTGGAGGCGAAGGGTACGGTGTGGGGCGACAGAGACTACACCATTGCATTTGAGGGTAAGTTCACGTTGGCCAACAAACAAAACGTCCAGTGTGGCGTGGTCAACTACGGAGGCGTCATTGACTTTACCCATTTGGGTATTAGCAATGGGGTCAAGATCCTTCTGGTGGACTTGACCGTAAACAGCAACGACACCCCGATTAACTACAAGTTGAGATGAACTCGCTCTGAACCACAAAATACGCTCCACTTTTCTTTTTTTTTGCAACTCAACAATATTCTTCACAGCTCAACACTGCATGTCCAATCCGACCATCCACCCACTATCCACCTCGCTGTCGTGTTCCCCGGTCTGCATACGCCTTATCGTGCCCCACCTCCTGCAGAGTGGTCGGATGTGCCGATTTTTGCCCAGCCGGTGTTTTCTTCAACCACATGTCTTCGAAAATGTCCGACGAGCCCAGCCTGAAGAGAAGAAAATCCTCTGCCGGCCAGTCCGACATGCCCGCTGCCGGCGAACAGAAGCGCCGCGGACTGACGTCGTGGCAAACCCGCACCCTTAAGGCTTGTACCTACTGCCGCAAACAGAAAACCCGGTGCTTCAAGGCGTCGCCTTACGCCGTCACCTGTCTACGGTGTTTGGGCTCCGAGGTGGAGTGTTCGCTCGAAAAGGAATTCCGCCTCGAGAACCCGAATGTCAAGATTGTCCAGGGCGTTCCAGAACATTTTATCGGCTTGCATTCGGCGGCCGACAACGCGGCAATGGGACTGCTGCTGCTTCCCCGACCATACCCCACACATATCCGCCCATATGCGGATGACATGAAGACCAAGCTTGACGGCATCTATCTGGGCGTATCGGAGATATTGGCCGTGCTCAAACATAGTGGAAAAATTCCCGAAAACGGCCGTCCTCCGGCGCTCGACAACGACGTGAAACTCTTATTGGACGCAGCGTCGTCCATGAAACGAAGTCCTGTGCCTACCATCTTCAGCCCCATCCCGGGGCCGCTGCACTCGGGTCTCACACCTATGCCGCTTCGATCGTCTGCTCCGGCCACTTTGAGTCAGCGGCTCCCGACACATCACATGGATGAATCGGGCGTACCAGATGAGGACCCTTACACATTTATGCTTCCGTCTAATTCGTATCAGTCGGCACCGTTGACGGTGGTGGCACGCCAGGTGGGAGATGTACCAAGACCTATTCTCAATCTTCTCCAGCTCACCAATATCCAAAACCCGCTGAGTCGACGCTTTTTTGACGTGGAGCACGATGTCATCACATCGAACATCTTGACTGAAGCGGAGGTGGTTGATCTCGTCAACGACTTCCGCAGCAACTACGGCCGCTGGGTGCTGTTTCCGCTGTACATGGCCACAGATGAGCTCATCTCGCAGATCCGTAAACGCTCATCGCTTTTACTCACCACCTGTTGCTGCTTGTCATTGCGCTATCTGTTGAACGGAAAGCCTAGCCCTGGCGATGTGGACAACCACCGCAGAAAGAAAGATACGTACAAGTTGATCATGCGCCAATTGGTTACCGATTTGGACAAGTCGCTTCTCAAATTCGTGGCGTTTCTGGGAACGACAGAAAATTTGGGCGACGTCGAATTTTTCCAGGCAATCGTTACCTTGTCCATTTACCTGATGTCACTATCCTCTATTGTTTGTGACACAATTGATCCGAACTCCCTCCTCGAGACGGACTTGGCATTGAGAGAACTCAATTTGGATCCGTGGTATATGTCAGGTTTGGGACTTTCTGCCTTTATCTCGAAGGCCTCGTCGGGTACTCTATTCTCTGATAGACTAGCAGTATCAGAAAAGCAAAAGGAGGCGTTCCTCTCCGATTTTTCCATCTGGCGTGGTGAATTCGAATCGACCGAAGACCAAATGTTGACCATCCTCCGCATATATAACCATCTCATCTTGATACACCTTGTGAGTTGCATTTTCAGTGGACGAATGTGCCTAGTCGATGAGATTAGGTTGAACCACTGTATTGCGGCTCTAAGTTTGCCGAACGCTACGAATTTTGACGGAAGAATGGTCAGTGAAATCAGCATTCTCCTCATCACCTATAACTTCATTCAGTTGAATTTAAATTCAGCCGTTGCAAAAGCTCCTAGCGTGATCGACAGCAATTTCCAAGTTGTCAAAGATGAAATCAACTCCTGGCTCGACCAGTGGGGCTATCTTTTCAGTCAGCCCGCTTTGCAATTTGTTGAGTTTTGTTACCATTTCTGTTACACCTTGATCTATTACAATTACTCCTATACAAAGGTCTTTATGTCATTGGGTTCGCCGATAATGGATCTTTCGCAGGGGACAATAGACCAGGTCTTGGAATATGCCGACAAAGAATCATTAATTGAAATAGTGTCTCACTCTTATTCATTAGTTAAATTCATTCAACTGGTTGAAGACGATTCCTATTTTGCTTATCTTTCGGATCAAATTCACTTCTTCTTTTTCTTCGGTGGTCTTATATTGATTAAATCATTGCAATTCCTCAAAAATAAGGATAAGCTTCACTACTTGAATGATCCTATCTTGCACTCAAAGGGCTTAAGTGAGCTCCAGTGGAAGCTTGCCCTCGATAGTGTGACGATGCTCATAAGAAAGTATGCAACTGTCGGACAAGAAAATGAGCACGATATTTTGACAAAGTACAAAAATGGTTTGTTGGAATGCCTCAAGACTCTGTTCCCTACCGTTATCGTTGAGGACGTTTAATTATGGCGTACACAGAGTTACCTAGTTCAAATGGCCCTTAAAGTTACCCTCCATGTAATCAATGTGAACAAATGCTCTCTCTACCATTGGCAAGGTCTCAATTGCATACTGGAGTGCTTCAGCGATGTCATGGGCGTCTTTAAAACTTAATTTATAGTCATCCATATTAAACACAACGTCAATTTCAACATTCAAATTGTCACCCACATGGTAAACTTTCAATGAAGTGATTTGTTTAATACATTCTGCGAATCTGTAAGCCAAGTAAAGAACAACTTTGTAATCCACCGGATCAGCAGAAGTACCTGTCAAGTTATCAATATGTTCAAAGGCTGTGACACTCCACGACACAATGACATATAAAGAAAGGGAAAGTGCACCTGCTGGATCAAGCCACCAGACATCTAAGTAGTAACCAACTGTTGGCATAATCAAGGAGATGGCGTTGAAAATGATATCTGTCTCTGCATCTTGGGCTAAAGCTTGTACGGAGCTCGAATCACTCCTTGAACACCACCACCAACAAGCTATTTTTGCAAATATGGTAGTGAGCATAACAACAGTAGCCTCTTTTCCCACTCTTGCAGTTGCATGGCTTTCTGCTGCGGAGAAAAACAATTTTTTGGCCGACTCTAGTCCCACTTGAAAGAAGGAAATAATGATGATGACAGAAAATATCAATATCCCCAAAGGCTCCAACTTGGTTCTTCCAATAGGATAAGCAAACTGAGTGCGCCAATTTTTGGTTTTGGACAATTTGTTTGCAATGAAAATAATAAATGTAGACAAAAAGTCAAGAATCGAGTCAACCAAAGATGCAATCATGGACAAGGAATTTGTCATGAACAGAATCACAATTTTACCCACTAGGAGCAAGAAGTTCACGAAAAAGTTCACCATAATGGCTAATAGCACTTCTTTGCTGCTCTTCTCAGTGTCATAGCCCAAAAACTGCCCTCCATCCTTAATATTTCCAGGAACATCGTTGAACCTAGACTTTGACGCAGTCTTGCCCATTGGCTGCGGCCCAAGCTCATTGTAATCAGTCGTTTCTTGTCCTTCACGCACTGATTGTAACGGGTTCTTGTATGTGGATAACATATTCAAGTGAACCTTGCCAAAATCCAACAAACGGTCAATCTCTTTGTACCGGGTAACAAGTGTGTTTTGCTCTTCGTAGAACTCCCTCAATGGTTTGTTGCCGATGCCACCAAGGTCATCCACAATTTTGTCTGACCAGTTTGTAAGCGGGACAAACTTTCCAATGAGCTTTTCCGGTCTAAGAATATTTAAGATGTTCAATCTGTTGACCGAACTCCATCCCGAATTGCTTTCGAGATCAAGACTTAGAACCGAATTGGCATCCTGGTTGAAAAGAGCATTTTGGCTCGGCTCGGCTGCAGACGAGTTTGGATTCAGAACAGAATATCCTGCTGAAAACAATTTGTGAAGAAATTCATGCTGGCCCTGTTGAGCACTTATAGATTCCTTTCGCACGAAATCAATTGCAGAAACAGACGTTGTCCTGTCGTTTCTATTTGAGTTCAATCCCCCGTAATATTTAGAAGGGGTCTCATGTTCCGTCAAAAGAGGTTGACTTTCTGCTCGTTTTGGGGGTGCTGAACGAAAAAGTGTGCGAGGGCTGCGCTCAGGAGAACTCATTGCAGTTGACTTAATCCGATTCGGATCCACTGATTAGACCTAACGGTATCAAATATATGCACGACTACACGAAACAAAGTGGTACCGTTAGTTTACAGACATCATTAATCAGGGGGCTAAGCCTAACTGAATTGGTATGTTACTATACGAATCCTTCTTTTGCTCGTTTGTATTTGCAATTCTCTTGTTTCAGAAATTTTAGTAGATTTTAGGGATAGTAGAGATTAGTTTGCACTATTTTAGGAAATGGACAATGAAGCACCATAATGAGATTATATGGAACGCTATAAAAAATCGAGACTCAAAAATTTTCTTAAAAAACTATTGAATTCGTTAGCCCCGCAACCATGTCTTTCCCTTCAGTCGCTCTAAATCCAAAAACACAGATGTAGCACGTCAAAACTCGATTCTGTAATCAAAGAAACTGGATCCGAATGAGCCCGTGGAAAGAATGCATATGCGCACGCGCACAGTTACCCGACCAACAAACAGCTTATAGTATTTTTTTCGCACTCCCCATTAGAAAAGTTTATTCAACAACCTTCTTCTAATTTGAAAGGCATGTTTCCTGGAAGAAATATCCTTTGCTTGACACATGACACAATACTTGAATTGCACTTTTTACGTGAGTGTATATAGGCAGGAAAAGCATTTGTCACCATGTTGGGCAAGGAAGTTTCACAGAGCATGATTCGAGAGGAACTCATCCGCTTCAGGTATGTTCTTTTCAGAAGCGGCTCTTCTGATGATTGTTCTTACAACATAATGTCCCGGTGACTCGTGAGCCATGGATTTTAACATGCATCACCATCTGACCTTCAGCCTTTTTTGTATCAATACGTGGTTACTAACCTCTAAGGTGTGATGTTTTTTTTCTTGGAATTTGGAAGTTAGCCGTTTCAGGCGAAACTGCTAATTACCAATGTGTAAAGAGAAAGCGATTTTCATGATGAAAAAAATAAATTCAGTTCTGCTTCTGAACCAAATATTCTGAAGATAACCCATTACCAAAGCTTACTTTTCTGACAAAATCGCCCTCTTTATGTGTTGGTTCCATTGGATTGTAATTCGCGTACTCAAAATGATAGTTCTTGTTTTCGAGTCTAGCTTTTCTGAGCCGTACTGCTCACTTCAAGCGCATTCTATTCTCTATACTTGTTTCGAAGGCAGCCGCGTTTCGTACTATCGACGAAGTCTTTCTGTTCGTTGAGTATCAGCCGAGAAAGCATTCCGTCTGATCATCGTGTATTCTTGTGTTTGCTTGCTCCGTTGAAGGCACTATTCCATGTACCCTTATCTGTCCCGCGTACTCTCTACCTGTCATGAACCCTCTTCCGTCTCGTGTACGCTCTATCTGTCGTGGACCCTCTCTGTCTCTTGTGTCACTTCGTTCCGTGTCCTCCACTCCACCTCTCCGTCTTATCAATCTACTCCCATTCAAGAACTTAAATCATTGTCTAAATACTGAAGATGACGATCTTGCCGTCGATGCCTGAGGTGGACACCTTTCCTCCGTCGTACCAGTTCACTCGAGTGATGGTGTTCTGGTTGATGGTGTTGAGGGCAACGGAATTACCCTCAGATAAACGGTTCACTCTGCCCTTCAAATCCATCTGTCTGAACATGTTGAGTGCATCATGACTCGAGATCTCCACATCCTCCTCGCCCACAGGCGCCGCCTTAACCGCCGCCTTAGGCTTTTCCACCAGGTAAGCCTCTTGCCAGCCATTCTCACTACCCTGGAAAACAATCAAGCTGCAATTGTGTCCACCTGTGATGATCTTGTCGTGCAAAAAGAGAAGCGACTTAAACGGCAAGTGGTTGGTTTTGACGGTGATAAACGCGGTGGGAGGTAAACCTTCACCTTGAGGATACACCACCGAGACAGAGCCATCATGGCTGACAAAAGCCAACGAGTCTCCCGCACCGTCCTCATTGAACGCCACATCGTGCACCCATGCGCCAGTCTCATTCGTGTAGTCACCCACCAACGTTTGGAACGGCAACTTGGAGCCCCACACCGAAGGCTCGGGTTTTTCGTCCAATCCCTTGATGAACGAGCTGAACACACGCACATGGCCATCAGTGGAGCCAGACGCCAAAAGCACGTTGTTTGGGTGCCACGACAAGCTGGTCACGGTGGACTTGAGCGGCTTCTTCAAGTGCTTTGACACCCACCAGTCATTCTCCTCCTCGTAGTAGCACACGGCAATCACGCGGTCGGCAGAACCCACAGCAAACTTGTTACCGTCGGGAGACCACTTACACACGGTGGCGGCGCGGTTAATCCGCAAAAGCACCAACGTGGGTTTGAACTCGCGCGAGGCGTCGTTCCATTCCCACACCAAGGCGTTTCTGTCTTGGGAGCAGGTCAAGATCTTGGATCCATCGGGCGAAATATCGACCGATGTGACGGTTTTGTCGTGGCCCCGCAAAACGGTGATAAGAGAGGGTTTGGCGGGAGAGTTGGGGGTGGTTTGGTACAACTCCACATTGTTGTCCTTGGCCACGGCAAGCATATCGAAGGAGGGGTTGAAACAATGGTCCTTGATGGGCTCATGACCCAATTGGAAAATCACAGGAGCAGACATAATTTGGTTGATGACAGGAGCACTCTCTACTGTGATCGGTGGCTGTGGAGGTGAGACCGGAGGAGGGCGGAAGTAGGGGAAAACACCCGTACACCATGGTTGGGGTCGAGCGAAGGGGGTACGAAAGGGGAAAATGGGGACGATTTAGGGGTGATACGGATGGTTTAGAGGAATTGAGCGGACAAAGATTGCAATTGAGTCGATATCTGGAGTGTGGGAGGGGGAATGAAGAGGGGGAGCAGGGGAACACCCGTACACCACAGGCATTGGTGGTTGGTGACGGTGGTTGGTGAAAAGACCAACCTGATCATATTTCTTGATGTACTATTGTTACGTAGTTCTATCGCAAACCAAAGATTGGGCACCACATATCCTGTGAGCACAGCACCTTTATGCCCTTCTCTTTTCGTCAAGCATCACCTTGGTCTTCTTCCACACCTTCTGAACCTTCTCGTTCTTGATGGTGGAAACCTTGCCGTCGAGTTTTTCAACCACGAACGAGAACAACTCGGCTGTGTTTGGGTCAAACATGATTCTCAACCACAAAAACGTCAACTTGAGCATCAACTGGTAGCCCGAGGTGTTTCTGAAGAAAATGGTGCGCACCAACAAGTACAAAATGAGAAGTAACTCGTCAAACGCAATAATCTGCGCTAAGAAGTCGGCCTGCTTTTGCACCACCGAGATTTTCTTGTTCTCCGATACCTGCAACAACGAAATCAAGAAAAATGGAATGATCTTGAGCACCGACTTGAACGTGAAGCACCACACAATACTCAAGATAAGGTACTGGAAGTTCTGTTGCGACAAGAATGTCGTCAATGGGGGCAAGAACAGAACACCGTACTTTTGCGCCGTGGTGGAGGCCAACGCCAAACACGCACCGATAAGCGCCAAACGGTACGAAATAGAATTGATGTAGTATACGTTTTTCAACCACAACGTTTGCCAGACAAAGGTAATGGTGCCGAAAACAAGACACATGGCATGACCCGCAAGCCACACCTGGTACTTGACTTTGGAATAGTCTTTGTTTTTGCGCACCAACTTCTTCTTTCGAAGATGTGGCTCCACGGTAGAGTTGGAAACCTTACCGGCAGCAGGGGCCTCAGAAGACATAATCGGTTGTAGTAAGAAGCAAATGAAGTTTGGACGGGTGCGCAAGTATGCAGAATGTCCCTGCAGAAAGAACACGGAAGGGGAAGGGTCAGTGTCCCGAGGCGACGTGCCGGAAGCGAAGAGAAAAATAGGAAATGAGAAAACGGCGGTAGAAGAAAGAATTTAATGAAAAGAAAAAACAAAAAAAAAAAAAAAAACAACAACAACCAGAAACAAACTATACTGTCAAAGCAGAGGCAAAGCACGAAATGCCACTGGGGGAACAATTGGGGATAGGTGCACCCTCGGTAGCTGTGCACCCGTACACCGCGAATTGGTATAAACAACCACTACTACTGGAGATCATGACCAACGACATTCTCCTGGTGGATTACACGGGAAAAAATGAGTTTCTGGCACTCGAAAAACAGGTCCTTTCACAATACCAAGCTTTGGCCATCAAGCTCAACACGCTTGCCGATGAAATCGCCAAGTTGAACAAACACCTTCCTTCGGGAGCACAACTAGCGCTAGATCCAACAACAGGGCTGGCCGACTCATTGTTACGCAACATGCACAACCTAGAACGTAAGGTGGGGTTGGTTTACACCTTATTCCGCACGGCGGTGTACACGTTGTTGCTTCAGAACCAAGAAAGCAAGGAGCCTAATGTGTTGGAGGACTTTTCGGCGCCTCTAGATTGAACGGAGATGACAGGCTGGGTTGTACAAGATACGGAGAGAAGAGGGTGAGAAATGTGGCGCCAGGACTTGGGCTACTGGATATTCTGGAAGTTCAGGTATCTGAAGTTAGGTGAGACATTCTGGGATTGATTCAGACATTCTACTATTGAGATATACAGATTTCCATATTCTGATACTGAGACACCCTAATGTTGAGGCCGTCTTACGTCCAGACATTCAAGAATCCAGTCTAAATTCAGACTAGTATCCAGACAGTATTCAGTCTAATTTTCAGTCTAATATCCAGTCTAATATTCAGTCTCATATCCAGACTGATTTCCAGTCTAATATTCAGACATCCATACTCAAATACTCCAACTGTGATTCAGCCCCATCGCTCTCTTTCCCTCCAAAATCCCAACCTCATCCTAGATGCTTTAAACACACATGCCAAAAGTTAGCCCACAAAATTCCTCCCGACAAGGCGCCAAGTTGGAGAATTCCCCACTGTGGTGATACCCCGGGCCAGGGCCCACGACCTGCACACATCCGGCGGTGGCCGTGCTCATCCTGTGCAGAGTCAGATGGCGCGACGATGGATCCGAGTCAAGAGATAGAGTAGTAATAAATTCCACCTCATTTAAATAGCCGTATTTCCCACCGGGGTGCAAAATTCCAGCGCCACCTTTTTTTCTGCTTTTGCCCCACAATGTCGCACGATAAGTACTCCACCCCATTGTCCTCCAGATATGCTTCGGACGAGATGTCCAAGATCTTCTCCTTGAGAAACAGATTCTCCACGTGGAGAAAGTTGTGGTTGAACTTGGCCATCGCCGAAAAACAAGTTGGTCTTTCCGTCATCACCGACGAGGCCATTGAGCAAATGAAGGCGCACCTCGAAATCACCGATGAGGAAATTGCCGCCGCTTCCGTTGAAGAAGCCAAGGTCAGACACGATGTCATGGCCCACGTTCACGTTTTCGGTGACACCTGCCCTGCGGCTGCCGGTATCATCCACTTGGGCGCCACGTCGTGTTACGTGACCGACAACGCGGACTTGATCTTCTTGAGAGACGCGTACGATGTTTTGATCCCCAAGTTGGTCAACGTCATTGACAGATTGTCCAAGTTTGCGATGGAGTACAAGGACTTGCCAGTTTTGGGCTGGACCCATTTCCAACCCGCGCAGTTGACCACCGTGGGTAAGAGAGCCACTTTGTGGATCCAAGAGTTGTTGTGGGACTTGAGAAACATGGTCAGAGCCAGAAACGACATTGGCTTGAGAGGTGTCAAGGGAACCACCGGTACCCAGGGCTCGTTCTTGTCGCTTTTCCACGGTGACCACGACAAGGTGGAGTTGTTGGACGAGACTGTGGTCAAGTTGTTGGGCTTCGAGCACGTGTACCCCGTGACCGGCCAGACCTACTCCAGAAAGATTGACATTGACGTGTTGAGTCCTTTGGCGTCTTTGGGTGCCACGTGCCACAAGTTTGCCACGGACGTGCGTCTCTTGGCCAACTTGAAGGAGATGGAGGAGCCATTCGAGAAGTCGCAGATTGGTTCGTCCGCCATGGCGTACAAGAGAAACCCCATGAGATGCGAGAGAGTGTGCTCGTTGTCCAGACACATGGGTGGCTTGTTGAACGATGCCATCCAAACCGCGTCGGTGCAGTGGTTTGAGAGAACTTTGGACGACTCTGCCATCAGAAGAATCTCGCTTCCTTCTGCGTTCTTGACCGCGGACATCTTGTTGTCGACCTTGATCAACATCACCTCTGGATTGGTGGTGTACCCTAAGGTGATTGAGAGAAGAATCATGGCGGAGTTGCCATTCATGGCCACGGAAAACATCATCATGGCCATGGTGGAGAAGGGTGCTTCCAGACAAGACTGCCACGAGGAGATCAGAGTTTTGTCGCACCAAGCGTCGGCAGTGGTGAAACAAGAGGGTGGTGACAACGACTTGATCGAGAGAGTCAAGAACACCGAGTACTTCAAGCCTATTTGGGGCGAGTTGGACGCCCTTTTGGACCCATCCACTTTCGTGGGCCGTGCGCCTCAACAAACGGAGAAGTTTGTCAAGAACGACGTTGCCAAGGCGTTGGAGCCATTCAAGCAGCACATCAACGATGCGAACGTTTCTTTGAGCGTTTAAGTCGATGGTATATAGGATTTGGGATAGGTAAAGAATCTTTACGAGAGAAAGTGTAGGGTAGAGGAGAGAAGAGAGAAGAGAGAAGAGAGAAGAGAGAGGAGAAAGGAGAGGAGAGAGGGAAGAGAGAGAAGACAAGAGACAAGGTGTCACACCATGTCTGCGTAAGCCAGACAGTGCAACGCATACACATAACACATCTAAGAATACATATCTTTATCAGGTATAAACGCCGGTCTCTCTTGAGACACCAAATTATAGGTTCTAGGATGTGGAGGGAGTGGGACTAGAAGTTGGATCCCTGGTTGATGTTTCTGTCACGAACACCCAACTCACCATTGAAGAGGTTGTCGTCAGCCCCCTTCTCACTCTTGCGCCAGAAGGTCCAACCGCTTTCGTTGAACCGGTTCCCCTTACGTCTCATCCAGAACACAAGCGCGGCGATCGCAAGAAGAATGGCTCCTCCCACACCCACAACCACACCCACAACGATCTTGTTGGTGTTGCTCAAACCGCTGGACGTGCTGCTGTTGCTCAGTTTCAGAGACGACGCCGTGGGCTCGGGCGACGCCGTAGTCACGGTACTGGTGACCACCACGGTTTTTCCGTCCGTCACAGAAGAGTAGGTGGTGGCAAAAACGGTGGAGGAGGACGACGAAGAAGAAGACCGGGAGGCGGACGACGAGGACGACGAGGAGTCCGACGATGACAGCTCAGAGCTGGAGGTGGGTTCCGCCGCACTCAGAGTGGTTTCGGTCGATTGGACTTCAGAGGACAAAGAAGCAGACGAGTCAGCCGAGCTCGACGTCTCGAACGAGGTGGAGGGCGCCTCAACCGAGGTGGACAGCGTGCTCAGGCTCTCCTGTTGGGAGCTGGAGGTCGAAAACACCGACAGACTGGTTTGGGTCGACAGAGTGAAAGAAACCTCGGCGCTACTCAGCAAAGACAACGATGACAGAGAAGAAGAGGAAAACGAGGAGGCGAATGCAGAGGTGGTGGAGTTGGACGACAGCTGGTTGCTATTGCTGCCGTTCTGGCTGTCATCTCTGGCTTTTAAACCGTATTTTTCGGCAAACTTGGCCACGGCGTCGCCCTGGGGGATCTGTAATGACTGGACGCACTGCAAGTGCAAAATGAGGCACGCGAGAAGCACGGACGATTTCATGGAGGATGCAAAGGAAGGGAGAATAACGAAGGAAAAACTAACGGGAAGAAAAACGAGAAACAACGGATGAAGTGATTGAAGACCGGACCCACGCAACTGCAGAGGAACGGGTTTTTGGGGTTATTTTTAAATTGGGCGGGACTTTTTTTTTCTCGCCTGTGTCGCCTCCAGCACAGACACAGCCCCGCACGTGACACCGATTTGGCCGCCACCACCCCACAACCATGCAAGCACTACGGGAATTTGGCAGCTTTGGGGTCTGGCGGCCCTTGGACCTACGTGGTAGAGAAAGTCAGAGTGGTCTAGCCCTTGGTAATGCAGGACCAGATGGAGCGCGGGCGGTATTGTCGATTCGCGGTTGTTCCCGAGATCGATGCAGATAGGTGAGGCGCAGGAGGTGGAAGAAACAGGGACAAAACAAGAAACACCAATGTTAGAGAGGAAGAGACAGACAGGCCGCGCAACAGAAAGAATCCAAGGGGTCGACAAGAGGCGGCCTTTTTTGGGGGATTTTCTCTTGGGGATATGGCGACGATGACCCTATTGGTAGCGTCCTGCACACGGCAGTCCGTCTGGCCTAAGCGGCTCCGATGCTAGTCTCTGCTTGAACGTTTGCAGTTGCTCTGTGGATTTTCACTCAGCACTGTGACTGGTTCTTGCTTCTCTGTCTTTGTTCACTTCTCTTATGTTCACTATCTTCTCTTCTCTGTCTTCTCTTCACTTGGCTTCCTCTAAATCCGTTGACATTTTATCTCCGACCTGTACACTCCCCACCGAGTAAACACCATCGGGTTTACGGATTTCGACCTCAAGCATGTGGGATTTTGATCGCATTCACATTCTCTGGCAATGTAGGAGGCATTACATCGGCGAATCCCGACCCACAGACACCGCCTACGACTTTGACGGGTGCTGTGGTGGTTCCTGCACCACGATTTGTTTATTAACTGGGGTACTTCGGGCATTCTGTTCCGCGATCTGGTGTTTCCGCTTGTTTGGGTCTAACGGAATTCGGAACCACAACGTGTGGGCGTACTCGTGTGCTGTCACATCTGCGTTTGCTGTCTCATCACTTCTCAGTGTTTCTGTACCCCTCTGGATATCTGGATCTTTGGACTTCTGGATCTGTAACATCATGTATATCCTCTCTGTATACACTCTCTGTATATCCTCTCTGCATCCTCTCTGTATCATCTCTGTCAATAATCTCTGTCAATCATCTCTGTCAATCATCTCCGTCTCACTTTCCTTTCTTTCGAAATCTCCCCTATTTCCTTCCCGCTCCCCTCTTTCGCCTATCCATTCCCCAGTCTCCACACCTATCAATGACGCAACCCGCGTTCTCCCTGCACGGATAACGGCTTTCGAACTTTTCCTACGAGCTTCGTTTCTTCTGCTTCTACAGCCCACCAAAATGCTAGACGGTCTACCGGTGCGCCAGTTGGCAGTGGTTTCGCTCATCCGATTCTCGGAACCGCTTGCGTTCACCTCGCTCTTCCCCTACATGTACTTTATGATCCGCGATTTCCACATTGCCCCGACAGAGCAGGAAATCTCCAAGTACTCCGGGTACTTGGCTTCTTCGTTTGCATTCTTTCAGTTTGTGTTTGCGTTGCAGTGGGGCAAAATCCTGAACCGTATTGGCCGCAAACCGGTGCTTCTCTGCGGCCTTTTCGGCACGTCGGTGTCGTTGATCACGTTTGGTTTCAGCACCAACTACTACACGGCGCTTTTCGCCCGGTCGCTCGCAGGTGCGCTCAACGGTAACATTGCAGTGTTGCGGACTGTGATTGGTGAGATCTGTGTAGAGCGGCGCCACCAGGCGTTCGGTTTCAGCATGTTGCCGTTGCTTTTCAACGTGGGGGCCATTATTGGGCCGTTGATTGGTGGTTCCAGCTGGCTCACACGCCCAGACCCGCACACCCCGTACGAAAAGACTGCAACGGCGACCACGGCACTCTCGGGATACGATGCGTTTGTGGCGCGTCACCCCTACGGCATGTCCAACGTGGTGGTGCTGGTGTTTCTCTGGTTCAGTTTGCTTGTGGGGTTTTTCTTTCTCGAGGAGACCAACGACGACTTCCGCACGCGGCGAGATTACGGTGTGGAGATGGGCGACGCGTTTTTGCGCCGCTTCGGCATCCTGCTGCCCCCCCGGCCGTGGCAGAAACGGGCGGCGGAGCCCGAACCAGTGTCTCCGCAAACAGAGCCAGCCACAGTGAAACCAGACGCAGAGGCGGTGGTTGGGATGCCTTCGGACCGCGACGATGCCGTGGCGCCCCCCTGCGAGACGTCTCCCCTTCTTGATATCGACCTGGGCAGCGACGAAGAGACATTTTCTCCGTACGTCAGCAAACCTCTTGCCAGTGCCATTGTGAGGAGGTACTCGCACGGGTCCGAGCACATTGCGCCCGCCCCCGCGGCGCTCACGCCACGGGTGATTTCCGTGATCTTGTCCAACTGCGTGATCTCGCTTCACAGCATTGCGTACAACGAGTTTTTGCCGGTGTTTCTCGCGCTGCGGTTCCAGCGAGACCAGCTTTCGTTTCCGTTCAAGATCCGCGGCGGGTTCGGCCTCAACTCCAACTACATCGGCACCCTCTTCTCGTCCACCGGAATCATGGGCATCATGATCGTGTTGGTGGTTTTCCCTTGGATCGACCGCACTTTCGGTACCATCCGCGGCTTCCGCCTCTCGCTCCTGTTCTTCCCCGTGGTGTATGCTTGTGTGCCCATGGCCATTTTCACTCTCCACAAGTACAACGAAAGGTTTCCCGCTTGGGTCACGCCAGTGGTGCTCTACGGCTGCACCACGATGAAGACGCTCGCGTCGTCCACCGGAATGCCACAAGTGATGATTCTCAACCACCGGGCCGCAGCCAAAGAGCACCGGGCGTATGTCAATTCGCTCACAATGAGCATGTTGGCGTTGGCGCGGTGCGTGGGGCCGATTCTTTTTGGCTACGTGATGACGTTGGGAGACGAGCATGGCATCGCCTGGCTTGCGTGGTGGTGCATGGCACTGATGTCGTTGGTGGGGTTTGTGCACTCCTTCACCCTCCAGGACTACGACGACTAGGGTTGCAAAAATGTCGCGCCGGTGTGAGGGGTTGCACAAATGTCGTGCCTGCCCCCGGACCCCAGGCCCTCCATACCCGGTCACAGACTTGTCCATACCCGATGTATACTCCATAGACCCGATATAGACCCGATACCCAGACCCGATACCCAGGCCCCATACACCCCACCGCGGCGCGGGCCACAGTGACGCCATCCGCCGTTGGGAACAAACACCCGTACACCCAATCTCCACAGTAACGGTTATGTACCCGTGTGACTCAAGCACGGCGCTGATTCCCGTTTCTTTTCTGCTCCCCCAGCGTGTTCTTCTTCCCCCAAAATGCCGTCTTTTCGACAAGAAATGAAGGGTTTCCCGTTGTGGCAGATGTCCGTGGTGTTGATGATCCGGTTCTCCGAACCGCTTGCCTTCACCTCTCTCTTTCCCTACATCTACTTTATGGTGAGAGATTTCCACGTTGCCAAAGATCCAACCCAGATTTCTCGCTACACCGGCTACTTGGCGGCGCTGTTTGCCATTGCCCAGTTCTTGTGCTGCATCCACTGGGGCCGCCTTTCCGACCGCATTGGCCGCAAGCCTGTGCTTCTATCCGGGCTTCTCGGAACCACGGTTTCGCTCGTGACATTTGGGTTTTCCCGCCACTTTTACACGGCACTTTTGGCCCGGACCGCGGCCGGCGCGTTGAACGGCAACATGGCGGTGCTCCAGACCATGGTGGGCGAAATCACCACCGAAAAACGCCACCAGCTGGTGGCGTTTTCGTTGCTTCCGTTTCTCTGGAACGTGGGGTGCTTTGTGGGCCCGCTCATTGGCGGATCGCGCCACTTGACCCGGCCCAGAATGGACCCCAGTGCCAATACCACCGAATTGGGCCGCTACGACCGCTTTGTGGACCGGAACCCGTACGCCATGTCCAGTGTGGTGGTGGCGGGGTTTTTGCTCACGCTGACACTTATCGGCGTTCTATTTCTTGAGGAAACCCACCACAAGCTCAGCCGGAAGTACGATCGTGGCTTGGCCGTGGGTGATTGGATTCGCCGCCGCTTGGGGTTCGCCGTTCCGCCCAGACCTTGGGAAGCGCAACCCAAAGCAATCGACGAGCCCATTGTGGCCGACGAGCAGACGCCATTGATTGACGAGAACGAAGTGGGCGTGGACGACTCCGACAGCTGCTCCATCAACAGTTTCGATGCATGTGGCGACGTTTCCGCGTTGCAATCCATCCGCCGCTACTCATCTGCGTACTCGCTCCAACCAGACCTTCTGACCATCACTCTGCGTCACACCGTCGACTCGGTGGTGGACGAGACCCGCAGTTTGTTCCGTGCGTTCGGTAACCGTGCCATCTTCACGCCACAGGTGTTGGCCACCATTCTGGCGTACTTTTTCATTGCGTTCCACTCGCTCATTTTCTCCGAGTTCATGCCGGTGTTCCTTGCCAGTCCCTTGCACCCGGACAAGTTGCAGTTCCCATGGGTGCTCAAGGGCGGACTTGGCTGGCAGACAGAGAACATCGGCCGCATTTTGTCCACTACCGGTGTGTTTGGCTGCGTGTTCGTGTTGGGACTCTTCCCCATCATCGATAAGCGCCTTGGCACAGTCAAGGGGTTCCGTATTGCCACGTCGGTGTTCCCATTGACATACATTTTGTTCCCATTTGTGGTTTACACCACCACCGCCTACAATGCCAGTTTGCCTCCGTGGCTCTCCACCGTGTGCCTCTATTCTTGTGTGGGATTGTCGGTGTTCGGCACGTCGTTGGCGTTCCCCCAAGTTTCGATTTTGATGTTCAACGCCGCTTCCCCGCGGTACCGGACCTTTGTCAACTCGTCGGGAATGTCAGCAACGGCGTTGGCACGGTTCATCGGTCCG